>CAJVRM010000084.1:0-131057 GCA_911693285.1 Hymenoscyphus albidus | reverse complement strand
ATTGGGCGTGCTCCTCCCCTATCCGGACCTCTTTTCAGAGGCGACAGTAAGGCCGGAGGCCTCCTTAGAGGGGTCTCCATGGAGGGTAATCGGCTTGTTTAGTACAAGCAAGTGAGAGCAAGTGATTTAGAACAAAAAATTTGATCTCGAAAAAAGGTTGTTGTGAGTATATACATATGGTACCGACATTTATAGTTTATAAGATTCTATTATAAATTAGACAAGTCGAGAAACCTCTTGATTCGAACTATTCTATATAAAATATATTATTATAGAGATAATATATATCTATTAAGAATAGTATTACTAAATATTAAAAATTATATTAAATTAAATTACTATTTTCCTAGATAATATATTCCTAATAATATTCAACTAGAGATATTAAAGAAAATTACTAAATTAAAGGTATTTAGTAAAGGGCGAAAATAATATACTTCTAGATATTAGATATTAAATAATATTTTACTAGAAATACTAAAGAAATTCGTTAAATAACCACACAAATAACAGGACTAGAGCCATTTCTATAGCAAAGCCCCTTTCATCACCGCCATTTCCTCGAGTCTAATACCCCTAAACTCACAGCCCCGAGCCACCAACTACCAAATCTATCCCCAGAACTGTTTCCTGCCCTTCCACCCAAATTCTCCGAGAAGAGCATCTTCGCTTATCTTTTCTCTATGCCGGATTTTGGCATCGAAAACCATCTCGTCTCCCACCCGCTTCGAAACCATACTATAATGACCAATATACAGGAACTTAAGCTGCGGCATGACTTCTCCGTACAGGTTGGCCTGCTCTTCCATTCGTTCATAATGTTGCCGCTCCCACAGAATATCGCAATATGAAAGCTCTTCAATTTGAAGGCTTGTAATGTGGTCAATACCAGGCCATCGAGAGTCGTAGTAATCGAAAGTGGACTCATCAATTGGGTCGAAATCGGTGTGAATTGGTCGATAAGTGTCATCGATATAGTAGAGTTTGCGAAGTTGCCGTAGCTTGCAGAAATGGGTTCTCATGGCGTCGTGGTCGATAAGCCACCGGGGAGTATATTGCAGTAATTCATGCGTAGACTTTCCATACATGCATAATTTCTCTAGGCTAGTAGTGTTGGATATAGCTTGAAGAGCGGATAATGGAACACGACTTTCTGGAATCCCAAATCTTAGTGTCTTTAGTCTCGCGAACGAATCTCCTAGTACTGGTAGAATCTGGCCCCAGTCGGTATCCGGGGCATTCTTTGGTAGAGAGAGGTGGGTGATATGGCTGTTCTCCCTCAAGAAAGGCAATAATACCTCGGTTGGTGCGTAGCTATCGCAGTAAACAAATGTTCTCAATGTGGATATACAGCCGCGCTTCGCTAAAATCTCTCCTATGGCCCCATTTGCTCCTCGTAGAGACAATACCACCAACGGGGCGCGCAAAAGAGCATCGAGGTGTAAGTGATTGCCACCGTGTTCCAAGAATTCGAGTTCCCGCAACCTTGGGAAAGTCAGCTCGCTAGGGTTGGCTGGTTCAGGATAGGCCGTCCAAAACAATGTCTCTAGTGTTGCCGCACATGCCGGGAGTATACTTTCGGAGGATACATTTTCAGGGCGTGCGCGAGAATGATATGGGTAGAGGCATAAGCTTCTGAGCGGCCATATCACGCCCTTCGTCATTGGAATTGTTGCTAGGCTGATCTTTAGATGTCTCGTATTCGACCCCAAGATAAGTGGGCTAAGTCTATCATGAAAGAGACCACCAATGGCACTAGTAGTGTCCGCCACCCAATGTATAACATCCAGATGAGGAAGCGCATAACCTCCAGTGAGATGGGCTCAAGGAGCTCATTGTATTTATCCAACATCTGATGTCCCATAGTGCGGAACGCTGCTTAGTGCTGTCGAAAAGCAGAAGAAACAGCCTGGTTCATTCTAATGTGCTGACTCTGATGTGTCATTCTGCCATTGATATTGAACACCATCGTCCTAACGCATGCTCCCAACGTATATCCATGTCTGTCATTCTTTCTATCAACGTGTTCTTGGCGTAAAATTTCGAGTAGGGCCCAAGTAGCTTTACCGTCGCTCAGTATGATCGTCTGAAATTGGCGGGCTCTCGGAAGCTGTCTGCAGTCGCTATTAACAAGTGCGAGGGATTTGAGGTCTGAGTACTCGATTTTCTCGACAATCTGCGACAAAACTTTGGGTGGGACTCTGAGAATAACGGCTGTAGACTCAATAGTCTTCCAATCCATCGCGTAATCCAACCGAAAGGGTACAGGATGGAATACTGGGATTTTGGAAGGGCGTAGCAGAGAGGGCGAAGCAATCGTGGATTGAAGATGTCTATGATGCACTCCAAGCTATAGGTATACTCCTAGTTGTAAGTGTAAGAGTCTTTCAGGGATAATCTTCGTCGCTTGTGCTTGAGGTTTTCTTCGGTGGTTGGTTTGTGCCGTGAAACGTTGATGTACATGAACTCTTTGTCGGTCAATAGCTACTCTATGCTACCAAAAGGAAGCTACTTGAAAACACGGAGGTCGGCATAAAGATGTAAACAAAGTGGCATTGACTCAGTATTCGTTGCCTAGAGGCGGCTTAGGAGGAAGAATAGAAATGTTAACTGACAGTCACTCGACCAAAACAAACCCCTACAATCCTAAGCAAGACAAGTCTTTGGTAAACGAAAAAAGAGATAGCGATGACAGATCTTTCACCTACGTTGTGTGGCAAGTGGAAGTCACTAAATAACATTCGCTATTATATATTGAGATAGCCAAAACTACAAATATGACCTGATTAGAAATTATTCGTTTGGAAAACCAGGGCAGGTTGATTCCACAACAATCCACTGTGAGTCCTAGTTGTCACGTGACCAAACACTCACAGGAGTTTTATAATATACTGTATTTGATAAGCTATACAAACACATATTACCAGTTTTTGCTTCCTTTCGTGCACACTAGATAGCAAACCGCAAACTAAGCTACAATATTGTATAACTAACATACGGTACCTTTCCAGGCCTTATATTTCTGCACCCTATCCTGAAATCATAAGTCCAGAGAGCTTGATCAAGTAAAATCCAAGGCATAGTTTGAGTATAACCCACTTTTAGCACCAATGGTACATTCCCAGAAAAACTTCTAATGACATAGCGTTCTGGAGAATTAGTCACCAGCCTATATACTCCACTAAAGCGTAACTTATTGTAAGATCCCTGCACATTTTCTCTCATCTTGCCCAGGCAAGAAGGATGGTCCGCCAAGTTTGTGGAATCAAGAATTGTAAAGAGGTATCAAGAGCTAGCTAGGAGACCTATATATCAGGTAGACAGTTGGTAGTCCAAAGCCACGTGCTACATATATCTCGGAAATTCACTATGTACCACCTCCAATACCACTAGTCACCAAATTTACCAATGACCAGGTTTACTAAACTCCATAAGGGACCCTCACCCTTCATCCCTTACGTTCGGGGACCAACCTTTTCGCTCCTTACCTCTAAGGGGAATATCGAAGTGTTTTAAACTGTCGTTCTATTTTATAATGTAGTAAAGGCGAAAATAATCAGGTGGCTTAGGGGGTGAGATAATGTGTTCTCGCTTAAACCCCCGATGTTGTGGGATAGGGGAAAAGGTAAGACAGTGTAACCTTTTCATGATTGGGTATATGAGTAATTAGATAGGTAAGTAAGCTGGTAGGTAGCCGAGTGAGCAAGGGCCAACGAGAAGGTATAATGGGTTATAATAGAATAGTAATACTATGTTATAGTATTGAAACGAGACCGCTATGAACAGTCTTTTAGATTGTAGAATCTATAAATTGAGATGGGCTGAGATACTTTGAATTCAAGTCCGATGCTATACTAGTTTTGAATGTACGATATTGAGTATAAGGAAGAAAGAGAACAGCCGCCTGATGAGTTTATTCAGTCGGACCTACCACTATCGAGTCTACATTAATGTTCTCACGATCTACAATAGATTGGAAATCAGTAGCCATTAAGTTAATGTAAATCGCCATGGACATTTTAGAAAGTCATAAGAACGACCCTAAATCAGAACCTTTATAAGTTACTCTCTCGAAAAATGCTCTTCCAGAGCACTTCTTTTTTTCGAAGCACGAAAAGTCAGCGTGTTACCGTGGAACAGAGTTCCATCCAATGCCCGACTAGCAGCATCCGTCTGACTCGCCTTGTCAAACTCCACAAAACAGTAGCATCCACTCTTCAGTCCCGTCCTTTCATTTTTGTAACGAGAAAAGATCTTACTCACGAACTCAAGTTCGCCAAAAGGATGAAGTAGATTTCTGAGCTCGCCCTCTAAGGTCACTTCTCCATCATACCCCAACGCATTCGGGAGGTTGTTAATGTAAACCCGTTGTCTCTCACGGAGTTCGCTGGATACACGATTCGAACGTGCAACTCGGAGGTTCCAGTTCCATTTTTCTATTCCGTCAAGTTCTGCGACTGCTTTGTCGACTTCCTCAGCAGAACCAAGGTCTACGTAACAGTGGTAGCTATTGCCTGGATCAGTCTTGATTGACTCATGTGGAGAGATGAGCTTGCTGATAGCCCCGATGTTGTAGCCTTCGAAGAGCTCCTTCATTTTGAGGCTGGTCGTGACTTGGTCGGGAAACCTGGGGAGTCCGCCAACGAATACACGACGGTCTTCTCCCACGGTGGAAACATTGGGCTCTTTCGGGTTGTATTCGGCATCCAATCGACGCGAACTATCAAATGCGTATGGGGTTTTGTCGTTCTCCGCACTTGGTGCTTCCATTTCTGGGTCATTTCTGGACTGGAGGGTGTCCTTTTTGAGGTGGTAACGGCCCTTGCCTTCACCCGCGTTGACTGCTGGCTTCACTTTGAGAGGTCTGCCCATGAACCTAAGACCGTTGTAGTGTTGAATGGTTTTTTCAGCCTCTGCTTTTGAAGTAAAATCAACGAAGCAGTAAGAAGGATTTCGGCCTGTCATAGGATCCACCGACATGCTGATATCTTGAATGGAATGTGTTATGTCGGCGAGAAGACCGCGTAAATCATCTATCTGGGCGTCGTAAGGTAGATTTCCAACGTATATTCTGCGTCCCTCGTCTATGGCTTGTTCTGCTTTGGGATCCCGTGCAATATGTTTGGTTGGTCGCGGAAAGGGAGCTCTATCGCGGCCTCTTGTGGGATTGCTTCCTCCTCGGTACTTGTATTGTGGTTGTCCATCTGTGTTTGATGGCACGCCTCCCCACCCGGAAAAGGATTCCCAGGACCTTTTCTCTCTTGTCCTCTCTGAAGGACGTGACGGCACATCTTTTCTGGAAGGTTTGTCCTCTTCTCTGGAAGGCTCACGCGGAACGCGCCAGTTGTTGGAGTCCATGGTCTAGACAAAATGTTACTGTGGAACTCTTTGTCCCAGTGCCAGTGCTAGTGCGGGCGCATTGTGGATAGTCATGTGACGTCGTGACGATTAGAAACTTCTATTGAGGTGTCGAGTTCCAATCGCCCACCTGCAAAACTACATGAAAGTAAAAGACTGACTCGAAGACCAACTCGACTCACCGTCATCTATATATATACTAAGTTTAGCCAGCGTCTTTTGCAAAAGGAAGATAAGTAAAAGTGCCCATAGGTGCAACTGTGGAAGAGCATCCATTGCAGTCTGCTACCAAAATAGGAAAGTCTGCCTCTATTGCAGTGATGCTGTGAGTCAGGATCAATAACGATGAGGAGGCTCGAGCTCAGGGCTGGAGGTCACAAATGAGCCGCTGCTGAGCCCGGAGAGCGGAGCCGGGACTATATCGGGCACGTGATCGGGGAATGAAGAAGGTCAGGGCGCCCGCAGCTCCCACCTCCGGTCGGGAATCGGGATTCTATCCGAAGCGACCGCCGAGACCACTTGGCCAACATTTTTCTCCGGAATGGTCCCGGCCCCTGCCATCTCCTCAGTCACGTTGATTCGTGCTCACTCCGCGTTTGCCGGCACGATTCCGCGTGTAGGGCACGGCACGTACGGGTGGGTACTCGTACGGGCTGAAGCATTGGACTATGACCATAATTCTTTGGGCAAGACGTCAACACCTGAACTTTCCATGGCAACGCTTGCGCCAGGTAAGACGAATCACACGGTGGCATAGGAACACAAGAGCGCATAACTAATTGCTGCACCATACTGACTTAGCTTAGCTTACCCCCACCTGCATACTTCTTTCAACACCTACCCCCTCCTGCACNGTGGCATAGGAACACAAGAGCGCATAACTAATTGCTGCACCATACTGACTTAGCTTAGCTTACCCCCACCTGCATACTTCTTTCAACACCTACCCCCTCCTGCACCCCCCTCCCCATCCCCTCCCCAAACATTAGAGCTCTTCGATACACTTTGCCCTCCCTACACACCAATTACCTACGCAACCGAGCTTCCGACACGATGCCTTCTAAGCCAGACGATGAGGATGACTTTGGTCTGAGTTCTGGAGACGAGGCCGATTTGCTCGCCATGACCGATTTCGTCGAAGGCACGAAGCGCAAGGCCGATGACGATGGTATCCCACCTGCGAAGAGAGTAGCTCTGACACTGGATACCGATTCGTTTGCTTTAGCAACAACTACGCTCACACAAAACTTTGGTCTCAAGGCATTTCGGTTGAAGCAGGAGCAAGTCATCTCAAGAATCCTGGCGGGCGGCTCTGCCACTGTCATTTTCCCAACCGGAGGAGGCAAGAGTTTGTGCTACCAAGTGCCCGGTCTGGTGTTCTCAGAGTTGGATCGGAAACTGGATACTCGCGGTCCATCTGATAGTGGGGTAACGCTGGTGGTTTCTCCCTTGATTGCGTTGATGAAGGATCAAGTTGATGCTCTCGTCAAACGAGGTATCAAGGCTGCAACGCTGGATTCTACCAGAACCATTGAAGAGTTCCGTCAAACAAGTGATATGCTCCGGACTGGCCAGTTGAAGTTACTCTACTGCGCCCCAGAACGCCTCAACAACGAGAGCTTTGTTGAGCGAATGAAGAATGTTAGAGGTGGAATCCGACTCCTTGCAGTCGACGAGGCACATTGTATTTCCGAATGGGGCCATGCATTCCGTCCAGATTACCTCAGTAAGTCAAGGCACAAAGTTGGAAAGTTGAGCTAATTTGCTACAGAAATTTCGAGATTTGCTCAAGAGATCAAGGCCGAGAGAGTCATCTGCCTTACTGCGACCGCGACACCTCGAGTAGCCTCAGATATATGCAGAGCTTTTGACATAGATGAAGAGCATGGTCTCTTCCGTACCTCAACTTACCGTCCAAATCTTCGACTTATCGCTGAGTCGGGGGCATCCAAGAAAGAATTGGCCCCAAAACTTACCAAGTACTTGCGCCAAAATCCAGGACCTTCGATCGTCTATGTTACGTTACAAAAACAAACAGAAGAGCTTGCAACTGAACTACGAAGGCAGTATTTTAAAGCAAGGGCATTCCATGCCGGCTTGGAAACTGCAGTCAAAACTCAGTTGCAAGAAGAATTCATGCGCAATGACGATTTAGTGATCGTAGCCACGATAGCCTTTGGCATGGGCATAGATAAAGCCAACATCCGAAATGTGATACACTACAACATCCCCAGCAGTTTGGAGTCATACAGCCAGGAAATTGGCAGAGCTGGAAGAGATGGCAAAATCAGCAATTGTGTATTCTTTGTTTGTGGTGAAGATCTTCACCTACGAGAAATGTTTGCACGGGGAGATCTTCCATCAAAAGATTCTGTGAGAGGCGTTTTGCAGGACATTTTTGATTCTTCAACTGTAAATCTCAAAATTGGTGCTGAATTCCAGCGAAATCAAAGCCAACAATCGAGAGAATTTGATGTTCGCCCGACAACCTTATCCAACATATATGCCCAACTCGAACTCACTCATCAGCTCATCAGAGCAACGACACCAGTCTATACCAAATATCAGTATACTGCTACCGGCCGATATGATTCGCAAGCAAGTTCCGACCAATCATTGGCTGGTAAAGCAGTGTACTCGTTTGGAAAGAAAGCCGCTAAATGGTATCACCTCGACGTAGATGGTGCATCTCGATCTCTTAGAATTCCCAGGACGGATATTGTGAGGAAACTCAATGACTGGCAACAAGAGCGCATCATTGAATTGAAACCAGGTGGCGTGCAGAATGTCTATAGAGTCGCTGACAAACTGCCCAAGACTGCTTCCGAGGTGGAACAAATCACCGAGGCTATCTATAGTCTTATGGTGAAGCGTGAGGAGGAGGCCTTAGGAAGATCCGAGGCTGTTTTGTATCTCGTCACAGATGAGAAGTGCTTTTCTCGCTCATTGGCTCAGCACTTTGGAGATGATCTACCCGACGGTAAAGAGGAGTGTGGTCATTGCAACTGGTGCGAGACACATCAAGGAGTGATGCCACAGATACCCCTAGTTGTCAAGTTCGACGGGAAGAGATTCGGAGCGATCTTACGGCAGGTGCCCGTCAGAGATGATCCGAGACTTTTAGCAAAAATAGTAAGTAGCTCGTGCACTGCAGCTTCTTTTTTACTCAGCTAGGCGGATGCAAGCTGTCGCTTCTTGCTTCTTGCTGTTTACTCAAGCCCTTTGTATTGACATATCGCAGGCATTTGGAATCACGAGCCCTCGTATCACAGCACTTAAGCTCGAGAAAGATCCGATTTTTGGCTCTATGGATGATCACGATTTCCCGGTAAGAGTGTTCCCGCCTTCATCTCCGTTACTGCCTTTCCTTCTTTCATTTCGCATGCTAATACTATTACAGGGGCTGCTTCGCGCTTTCACCGTAGAATGCAACAAAGCCAATAAATTGTGGTGAAAGCCTTTCCGATGGGGTATTTGACGCCTTGAAGCACTCGGAGTTGTGTACAATATTTCTGCGCGGTTCGTGTTTTTGTACATTATGTAGTTGTACTATAACCATCGATGTCTGGAAAATCTTTTTGTGAGATTTCTTACCTCGAACTTGTAAGTTCTATACCAAATCTTGTAACGTGTTCATGTCATCAAACTAACTAACTACATCGGAGACTGAATAGATTTGTGTCTTTTCAAGTCTGGTCGTTGTTGGGGGCTAGATGTCTGATTGGATGAACGCAAGGATTAGGTTGCATGTGTAGGTGCATTTGAAAAACCTCGCTGAATCAAGTCTCGTCAAACAATTTCAGTTTTTGATTGCTGCGGTGAGTTATATGGTTCGGACATGATGCTGAAGCTAAAAGCAGAGTTGCTGTTCCACCTCTATCTTTATCTCTTACTAAATCTTAGCCACAACCACGATATATACCCAAACAAGTCCATGACTAATCCTTCCACTGCGAGCCCGCCTTCGCAACTCTCCAGTACTCTCCACTCATCCAAATCAGCTCTCGTTTCTTCTGCATCAAACACCATATTCTGACCCAAACACCCTTCTCCAACTGCGCACTCAGACCGCACAGGAGACCCCGCCAAAGGAGACGGCTCGTTTGCATTGAGCGCCGTAGGTTTGTATATCACTATCTGTCAAAGTGTAACCAGATGAAATTCCAACGTCTGAAATGTTGGGGTAGAGATACTCGATCATGGCGATAGTCTCGCTATCAGGTCCTCCTTCTGCGATGGCTCAATTACTCTGAAGAGGGTTGCGCATAGGAGACGTCGAGAAATTCACCTTGGGTGTAGGTTAGGTTATACTTCCAACGTGCGAGCCATTCTATATTGTTACAGTTGGGTATGCGAGGATATCTTGATGAAAGATTGGTAATACGAAGACCACCAAAACATTACGCGATGGGGGCAACATTTTGAAGATAGTGGGTAGTGCTTGGTGGGTTAAAGGGAGTCATCCTTGTTGGATCTTCTCATTCTTGCGGTGGGTTCGCGAGATCTACTGTGTTGATGATGGTACGACTACTTAGATGTTGGGGATGGAGCTGATGTCGGCTTTATATCCATTCTTGGGTCTCTGAGATTTCACAAGTAGTGCTTATCCTCGGGTTCTCATGTTTCTGCCGCCCTGTCGTTCTGCGCTCGCTTTTATCATATCACGGAAATCATGCGGATCTCTCTATCAGTTCTGATAAGGTGCGGTTCGGCCAGTAGACGGGATGAGATTACTGGTACTGTACACCGATTAAGTTCTTATTGTCACACGTGGCACCGGTTAGTGCCCGATGCTAACCTAATCAAGCATTCAGCCTGCTGGTGTTCATGGTGGGGTAATGGTAGTGAAATGAGATGATGAGATGATGAGATGATGTTTCATTTCGAACTATTAAACATCGACGATGAATTGACCTTTTCAGGTTTGTATTGTTGTTTTCCTGTTTGGACCTGGAATCCATTGCTTCTGCTAACTTTATTGCTTTTGTATCTTGATTGCGACATAAAATGCCTTCTCAGATATCCTCCTCACATGGGGATAGTCCCCTGTATGAAGCTGTTGATGAGGCAGCCATGCTCAAATCTTCGAGTAACACACTTATTCGATATGGTGGGAGTTTTTCTCCTTCTTTGATCGTCGGAGCGAAGGGGGTCTATATATATACAGCGGATGGGAGGAAGATTTTGGATTTCACGTCGGGACAAATGGTGCGTGTTTTCCAAAACTATTTCGAACGCTCCGGGCAACTTTTCATAATGACATTGCTGACCTTAATATCCCTCACAGTCATGTATGGTCGGTCATGGGCATCCAGAGATCGTGGAAACTATCATTTCACATGCAGCAGGATTGGATCATCTTTTCAGTGGCATGCTCAGTCCACCGGTCATACAATTGGGTGAGATGTTGACAGGTCTTCTTCCTGCCGGCTTGGATAAAGCTGCATTCTTGAGCACGGGAGCAGAGAGTAATGAGGCTGCGATCGAGATGGCGAAGCTTTACACCGGAAAGTATGAGATTGTTGCACTAGGAGCGAGTTGGCATGGGATGACTAGCGCTGCTACGGCTGCCACTTATCATTCTGGGAGAAGAGGATATGGTCCATCTGTAAGTTCCTTTTCGCTCACATACTTGACATACCACGGTACTAATTGAAGCAGTCCGTCGGCAGTTTCGTTCTCCCATGTCCCAATTCCTATCGCTCGATATTCCGCAAGGAAGAAGGCTCCTACGACTGGGAAACTGAACTTAACTACGGCTGGGATCTTATCGATCAGTCATCCAACGGTTCCCTCGCAGCTGTCATCCTGGAACCAATCCTCAGTTCAGGCGGAATGATTGTTCTTCCACCCGGCTATCTCAAAGCGATGAAAGCACACTGCGAGAAACGCGGGATGCTACTCATAGTAGATGAAGCACAAACCGCCATCGGACGCTGCGGTTCCATGTTTGCAATCGAGCACGAAGGTGTCACGCCAGATATCTTGACCTTGAGTAAGACGCTTGGAAATGGACTACCGCTTGCGGCAGTCATCACATCGAAAGAAATTGAGGAGACTTGTTTCGAACGTGGGTTTCTATTCTACACAACGCATGTCAATGATCCCCTCCCGGCAGCTGTCGGTCTCAAAGTTCTTCAGATTGTCGTGAGAGACAATCTCGTAGAACGCTCTAAACACGCGGGTCAGAAGATGAAAGCCAGGTTGGAATATTTGAAAACAAAATATGGATGTATAGGCGATGTCCGAGGACGTGGCCTCATGTGTGGTGTTGAAATTGTGGCGGATAGGATTAAAAAGACTCCGTCTGTCGAATTGGGAGATGCTTTGATGAAGAAGATGATGGAGCTGGGACTTAGTGCTAATTTGAGCACTATGAAGAGCTTTGGGGGTGTTTTTAGAATTGCGCCCCCGATTGCGATTGAGGATAAGGAGTTGGAAGCTGGATTGGATATCTTTGAGGAGGCGTTGAGATGCACAGAGGGCACTATGCCGTTATAAAGTATGACTCGGAAAGTATCGTGGATATTGGAAGGCAGGTAAGCATCGTATCCCACTCTTCATATACTAGAGCCTAGAGGTTACTGATTTCCGGTGTGTGAAGAGTTATGTCCCACTTTTGTACAAGAATTAACTGGATATTTTCCGTTGCAATTACTGTTTAGTGTGGTTCAGCTGTGGTATCCGGATGGTATCGCAACAACCCAATTATCTCGGTCTTATCTCGATGCAGGAACCACATTTTCATGTCTCGAGAATTCCCTTAGGTTGACGATCATGTGGCATATCCAAGATTACTGCTTGTAAACGCTGTGAGAGACTCACAACAAGATGCGCAATCGATGTTTCTGGCGAAGCGTACTCTCTCCCTCACTTCACCCTTTTTCGTTCCCACCCTCCTATTCCCTTAAGTGAATAAAGTGTACCAGCATAGTTGGCTACTAACCAGTCGATAGCTTATTCACCTCTCTTTGCAACAGTGCTTTCGCCGATTCTTCGGCTTCTGAAATCGACCCTGTGAATGGCGGATTATCCTCTTTGGTTCATCCAACAGGTAATGAAATGAACCAAATTGGTGAAACCAAGAAATCCAGGTACTTGCTCTTGAAGCTATTGTTGAAATTAAATCCAGGTATGATCATTGATTTTTTCACGTCTTGGACGACTGTGCACACCAAATTCTTGATCTCACCCCATAGCCCGTCATGCTCTCCTATAGCAACTCAAGAACCATGTTGATATCCCGCGGAATGTTCCGGACTCGGTTCTTGACAGAATTCGGCCTACGGCTTAATTTTGATGGTAATCTTTGTACCAGAGCACGTCTCACTCTAGAAAACTAATGCCATCTTGGATCATGTGCTTGATCACCTCTTCTGTATGGCAAGTCGATCAGATGGGATCAGGTTGGACTGGGAAGTGATTACGATGGAATCGCGAGTGTGATTCCTACGCTAGAAGATGTAAAATGTTATTCGAACTGATGGCGATACTCTATCAAGGTGCAATAGAATAGCTGTTAAGTAGATCTATCGAGGAGAATATTATACGTGTACGGAAGGGTGTCGTCGGCGTGAGAAAATCGAATGAAGGGAACTGGGTACACAGAATCGGATTCCGAATGATATTACAGAACGTGGCATTGGTCTCTAAAGCTGTAGTGATACTTATTATTCTTCTCGATAGAGATTTTGAACACTTCCGACTCGGTGCCTTCATCAGTAGACTGTGTTATTGTTCCCGTGGTTAGCCCCAAAGTTCAACTGCCAGATAGCGATGTGAAAGTCCTCTAAAGTGAAAGAAATATTACATGCAAATCCAAGAATAGAGTTCTCAATTTGCAGAAAGTCACGTTTATATTGGATTATCCAAGTTACCTTTAAGTTTCCTAGCAGAGAGAACACCGCCGATGGTAGGGTATTCTTACAGCTAGCTCTTCACAGTTATTCTGTAGAAGCGAGCCCTTTTAGAAAAGTTTTACTCGACTTCTTCAGCCATGACATGAGGTAATTTTCAGCTCTTTGATAATAGCCTTATCGATCGGCTTTCGTTACTTCTTCGGTACCTTTACACAAGCTATCCCTTTAACACAATATAATTCTTTGGGCCGAGGAAATGACCAGTATTCTTGGGTTCAAAATGATAAACCCATATGACTTTTAAGCTTTCTATTTTCCTTCCCCAGCTCTCTTAACACCACCAGCCACGTTTGCCGCTCCATCCTCAATGCCGTCGGTGACGTATTTGATTCCATCACCAACTGGCTTTCCTGCCTTCCCTGTTACACCAGTGACAGTATCTCCAACACCACGACCTGCTGCTCCAACAACTGTCCCAGCCGTATCTACGACACCACCAACTCCATTCCTAAGAAATATTAGAAATAATACCACTTGGGGCCTGTAGTAGTAACTCACCCAACTGTCGATGTGACCCAGGTCACACCCGAGGATACTCCGCTTTTGTTGGTGCTGTTCATTTTCGCTTTGGGAACGAGAATGGTGTAGTGGTTTTTGCTTGTTTTTGGGCCTTATTGTACGAGTAGGTAGGGAAATGTATTGTCACTTTCGGAAGCTCTCTGATAACCTACTTCAAGACTTATAAATATGGCAAGAGTATGAGGAGGCGTTCTGACGTCACAGGCTGTGCATTCAGGGGTTTTGAGAAAGTCGTCATCTGTAAGACAAGTTCAACCAATCAAAATATCCTGGAGATCCTTTGGAAATCCCACGGGTTTTTACCAGTAATGTACCTGAGTAGGAATGGCGGGCTCCAGTTGCCTCAAGGGTGGCTTTATCACGTGACTCGAACAACTCACCTAGAGCTTCCCTACCGGGCCATGGGCCGAGCAGTACCGCACTAGATTTTGTGCCGTTTGGAAAGAAGACGTGGGGCCAAATGAGGCGCATTAGCTACCTACCTACAAGTATAGGTACGGTAACACCTCAGACTTCCCTTTACTTAGCCACCTCGTCCATCACCATCACTATTTGAACGTCTTTTATATTACCGTCATGTGAAAATTACATCAAATCTTTATCACTTTATAATCTCCTTCTTTAAATTTATACTCGTACACCGCTTGTAGATGGTTGCTTGGCGGGTGACCCCCGCTTCCTCTTTCCTCCCATTCTCCGTGCTATCCGTTTCTATACTGCTTGGTGATTTTGCCCGGGGTTTTAAGAAATTTCCCTGCGATCAGTCTCCACTAATAAATCCCATCACACCATCCATTTTTAGTTGGTCTCTATGGAGCAAATGATACTGACCCCTTTTGTTGTCCCCGTTGTTGGAAAAGGGACACAAAAGTTTTCCAGGAGGCCAAACTTTAAATCCAAAGGCGGCTGTTCAAAGTGCAAGTTTGTTTGTCTCAGCCAATCAACTAAATCTCTACTGATTCTTCATTACATAGAGCCCGACATTTAAAATGTGATGAAACAAGACCATTTTGCAAAAGGTGTACCGTGGCTTCCTATGTTTGTCCCGGTTACTCTACCACTTCAGCCAGTTCTACGGACCGAGCCCTAGTATTGTCGAAAGGAACGACACATAAATCTCACAACTCCGCAGTAGGTTCTAAGGCTATTCCTCGAGCTCCGAATACCGTCCCTGGGTCCGCCCAGGACACAAAACAGCTCCAAATCGTGCATCTAAAAGCCCTTCAATCGATGGCAAGCCCAGTTGAACAGCGGAACTGGGAAATTTTCTATCTACGGTTTTCCTACTCCGAGCCCGTTGTTTGGCATTCCTTGCTTTCAATTGCAAGCCTGATGGAGGGGTATACACTACGAGCTCATCCTAAAGCTGCCGTTGCCCATCAGCTCGCTCTATGGCATTACAACAAGGCTGTTGGTTTCCTCATCCCGCAGAAGTCCGCGGAAATGGTGAAAATAGAGGTTCTATTGTCGTGCTGCTATCTGTTTTATGCCTTGGAGACCAATCTCCAAAATACCGATGAGGCTTTTAATCACTTGTATGGCGGCTATCAGATTATACGCGTTTGGAGGGCCAACCACAAAAATCCGATTTCTTTAGTCGAAACTGTTTTCTGCCCGCTCTTTTATACGCAAACTTTCAGCTGGCTATCGAATTGGTTTACATACTTCAAAGAGCTACGAGTGAAGGTTGATATGAACGATCTCCATCCTCTCCCGAGGGGAGGTTTTACGGGCTTGTCCGATGCCAGTGTTGAGTTGTTTCAAATAACATGCTATGGGCTTGGCTGTGCACGCTCTTTCGAAACTTACAAAGTGACTCATGATATTCAAGAAGACGACGAAGCTGCAAGGCTGCAGCGCGAGTATTTCCGGAGCAGACTTGAACACTGGTTAGAGGCTTTTGAAAGACTCTACCCACAAGGTTGTCCGGATACAGCCAAAGCACTAGAAATCAAATACCTGAAATTAATACGGAGGATCGTCTATCTATGCCTACCTGGAAGGTTCAATGTCGTGGGGATCCACTACGATGCTTATGCGAATGGATTTGCAAGCATTGTTGATGAGATGACTTTCATCTACGACACAGCAGCTAAGGAATTTGAAAAATATCAGAAAACCAACTCGACATCGTATTATTTCCGAGAGAATATATTCCTGCACGTCTATATGATTTCCATTAAATGTCGAAACCCTTCTGTTCGAAGAAAAGCACTTTCTTTGCTTGAGAAGGTTGCTTCGCCCCAATCGATCTGGAATAACCTTTTGTCGATCGCAATGATTGAGAGATTAATTCAGGTCGAAGAAGAGGGGTTGGAGGGTGTTGTTGACGCGACGGGGTCAACTGTTCCATCGGAATGGGCAAGAATACATGATATCACCCGCGTGCCAGAAGATGTTCCTCACCCAGATGGTTTCTTGTTTAGAATGCGACAGAAAATCAATGGGGAGTGGTGTATTCGAGATGAGAGGATTTCTCTGAACGTTGTCCAGGGTACGACGGTTACTAACAATGACAAGAGATAGTGGAATTGAAAGACAGTCGGGAGGATACCGGAATATTGGAAAAAGAAAAGTTAGCTTAAATAAGAATGTGAGCACCGTCTTCAAGTTCTATATTGCTCGGAATTTTCAAGGAATAGATAGCCTGAAATAATGTACTTGAATCTTCCTAGAAGAATCAAAACTGCAGGTTTGATTGTTATAAGCGGATGGGTTGAGCGAGTGACACTATAGAAGATTTAGTATAGTGACAAAGCCCTTGATTATGGACGCGAGCTTTATTTTGTTCCAGTGGTGTTTATTGAGCCACACCTACAGCCTGATATTTTACTCTCTCCAAAATCACTACAGCTACAGGACGAGGACAGAATAGATACTCTCAGTTGCTACATCAGCTTATTCTTCTAATTCGCCGCATTAAGAATAGAATAGGCAGCATATATCATTGCTTTTCATTCTTATTATATAGATATGAACAAAAGCTTTAGTAAAGTTACGACTTGGATATATAGTGCAGTACTACTGTACAAGTAGTCAAACCTTCCATATGAAACGGACTATATTTGAAAGAAAAGCTCAATATAAGTGAACAAATTTAGGATCACTATTAGATTTGATTTGGACTATAACAGCTCTTGTGAAGCTGTCTGATGAACCCATAAACATTTAGCGAGAACTTAAGTAAGTCTGCCACAACACTCTTGACACAAAGAGTGCCCCAAATAATTAGGTGCTTTCATGACCTTAATCTGAGAAGTCTTGCGCCAAACAAAGATTATTGCGCATATTCTAGAATAACAGCGAAGGATCATTCAGCATTTGCCCTTTATTAAAGGAAAGGATTGATTTTTCAATGGTTCTATAACAAACAAGATTTAGTTTATCTTCTCATTCTCTTTATAAGGTGTGCCAAAACAGAGGGCTAATGCGAATTATTCTCAACATGTAAGTACCTTTGCCTAGATTCTTATAGCGTCTAAGGAGGTCCGCTCTAAATCAAAACCTTATTCCTCCTGGAAGCTAATAATTTGGTACCTTCTGATTTACGTTATATAGGTATATTAAGTTAAAAAGAACATCTTTATTTATTAGTATAGGTAGATATTGTACTCTTCTAGACACACCTTTTTTAGTACTTGATTTGGACTAAACTTGGGCTTATAACCTGTTAACAGGACTATATGTAGAGTGCTAATAGTGCTAGAATGAAAAGGGTTGAATTCAGAAAAAAAGGTAACGATCTAACTATACGTGGTAGGAGCCCAGCTCTATTTCTCTTCTGAAATACTGTGGAGTACGATAGTAATAATAGAACTAGCTTCCATGCGGTGAAAGTCTTGGAAGAGGTCCAGGCAGGTAGATCACGTGATTCACCCTCCTAACAACAAAAATAGTACATTTCTAAAAAGGTACTACTTTATACACTTTTAATTTACTACTTTATATTAGCTAGCGAAATCAGGAGAGACAAAGGGGAGGAAATGTTAAGATGAAGAGATCTTCTAAAAGAGTTTGCATTTCTTATTAACCTTTTATCTCATTTTCTTTAGGTGATTATCCTAAGATTTGGTGTAAAAAGTGTAAATGGATTAGATTTATTCGTTAGTATTATATTTAGTCGTATTATTGTCTTATGTCCCATTGCGTCCAGGTTTGAAGTTAATTCTTCTTATGCGGAAAGGATAGAAGTCGGGAGGCTGGAAAGGCTGGGACGAATCGATATGTTAAGGGCGTGGGGGTATTTTCCTTGGCTTCTTTTGAACTTTCGCTTCCGCAGCTCTGGTTTCCACACCTAACACTTTCGGGTTGTCTATACGGACTTCCCTGGAAGAACCATCATATTCAATAACGTATGTCTGTTTCCTTCAGAGGAACTAGCATCTTTTCTGTTCCTCAATTTCAGAAATCTGGTGATTCCGTAAAATCTGACAGGGTCACGATGACCGGTAGTTAAATTCTACAGCTTTCGGAACTACAAACACGGTCGCAGGGCTTCAGTTGTGAATGTATTCCTCAGGAATCTGGTCACCCGTAGGATAATTAGTAGCTATTTCCATCTTTACATCAAGATATACGCTCTGCACATACGACTGTGCCTACACTCATTTAAACCATACCTCTTTACTACTGAATGTGGAGGATCTACGACATATACACATGAAAAAATATTCAATATACCATTCACCAATTTCGGATAAGTCTTATGTATTCCAGCGTCGGTATATTATTGCCTTCTAGCAACAGCCAAGTTTGATACAACATGATCGCTCTTAACAAGCAGCGTTGGCGGAGAGGTATGATGTGGGAGTCATGGATCAGATTACTCAATGTGCGAACATTCCCAGGCACCCTTAGGCATCCTACAGCTGGATATCCTGATCAGGCAGGTCAGAATCAATACAATCCTCTGTGCCTAATGAGGGTGTTCCTGGTAATCTTGGCAGGCGCATGTATACTTCCGGTTGCGTGTTGCGCCCAACTAAGAGCGCGGGTTAATTCCTACATCAATTACAACAACCCGAGCGTTTATTTGCACCAGCGGACCGTACATAGATCTGATGGGCACACATAATGGTGGACAATTTTCAGACAAGGTTACAGGTACATACTCGTATTAACCCCTCGGATGCTGTAAGACTCTACCCTGCTGAGTACGCCTGAACGACAACCAAGCTCAAGATTTGTCCAGCCAGGACGAAGACGGCACGTAAGACCTATTCACGTGGCTGCCATGCCAAGAAAGACAAGCCTCTTTGCGGCGTTGACAATATGCATAGGCGAGATAGGATCAAGGCACCATACAAGTCGGAGTAATATTTCAGGCAGGCCAAGAACTAACCAAAGCTCCATCGAGATGAAAGAATGTTGATTTTCATGATGTCTTCCACAATACTTTCTAGAAGGTCCGGAAGAAGAAATCTATAGAATTTCGGCATTAGGCCAAGATTTAAATACCGACTAATAAGGCAATGTGCAACGAAACTATTGTTCTAAGCCTGATGGTCCATGAAGCGGCTCGTACTGTATAAGCTGTAATACTGTGGCTGTTCAAAACTAGAGTTATAGAGTTGTGTACACCAATCTAGCCCTCGTGTAAAACAGCCGACGCAAGCGAGAGCTCTCAAAGATTCGGTGAGCTTTTCGAGCCTCCCTCTAAGCTCTACAGGGATGAGTGAGACATACAATTGATGAAAAAAGCAACAAACATAAAAGATTATGCGTATCTATATGAATACCATAACCTTGTGCCTTCTCACTAGGATCGCGGCTGATTCTGGTTTCGCCCGAAAGAGTATACGACGAGGATTCACAAAGACCTCACATGTTCCTATGTGGATAACAAGATCGAACGGACGCTCGTCATTTTCCACCAAGAATAGATGCTTCAGTCACTTGCATTGGACCGGATATTGATTGTTGGCGCAGCGGCATCACAGTTCTGTTAATACCACCGCAGTTGAGGAATATTGATAGTCAGACAGACATCAAGGCATATGCTTGCCGGCACTTTTACAGTAAGCTTGGTCTACGATTCTACTAAATGTTCTTCACCGAATCGGATTCATACGGTAAGAGCAATACCCACTCTTTTCCTTTCGTCAAATGGACTCCCTCAGAGTATCTCACTTCGTGGCTTCCATTAAGGTTGTATAAAGTACTTCCATTAAAGTCCTATTTCTTGAGGAGCGTTCAACGTTGATTAGGACCGGCTTTCTGAGCTTCTGTATAAAAATACTCTCGCAAAATGTCTTTCTTAATTTTCAAGATCAAACTTCTCTCAATATGTTTCTTATTGTTTCAATTCTCGAATGGTCAGTTTGGAAACGTTGCTCCACCATATGGCCCAAGTCAGTTCAGCAATATTGGAATGATAAATGCGTAGGATTTCTCTCCATATAAACGAACCAACTCTAACATCTTGTTAGTATTACTGTTGCCAATCAATCAGATCTTCTGTCGGGGGGTAGCATAACCATTGATGGTATTCCCATGGTAGTGCCCAGAAATTCATATGTTACACTACCTTCGATTTCAGTGCTGTGGTCGGAACTCTTCATCAATGGGTCTCCACAGCTTCCGCAGTTTGGGGCACCTGGAATAACTTGGGAAGCAACTGTGATTGGTAACCGTGTGGGAGATACTTACGTTGTCGGACTTATCTACCTCGCCCAGTCCTCGGTTCGTATTGTTCAAGGCTTCGTCAATGCTATTGATCTTAAAACGGGTGAGTTCTGGGTTTCTGGTAACTCAGCTGTTGCCGGCTCTGGTACAAAAGCACGTCTCAACGATCCTGTCGGTAAGTTCGTCAATATTTCGGTTTCCCCGACAAGCCAACTGAAAAAACATGTAATAAAATGCTGATTCTAGTGGAAGGTCGATACGGAATCCCATATTCAGACCACCCACTGTGGACTGTAGACGCCGAAAGTCCGTCTGTTATCGCTGCCACTGGATATCCTCTCTGTATTCCCAGATACTCTAATGGCACAGACGATCCATTATGCCCTCTCAAGAACAGAGTCATTAATGGACAGGTTCCAACGTTTATGTAAGCGAAAAAAGGAAGAAAAGAAAATAGGGACCTCGCTAACAAATGAAGTCAATTCAAAGGTGCTCTAGCTCGCACTGCTACCGATCCTGATCCAAACTTGATGGCTCCAATCATGGTCGGCGATTATATAACCATCAACGGAGTTCAGGTTGGGGGTGGTATTTTTGCAGTATATTCTCTTCTAGCCAGTTTGGCATTATACACAGCCCCCCGTGAACTACGTAGGTATCAATACACTCTTCACAAAGACGGTCCCTAATTGATCTTTTAGCTGCCTATATCCGTGTAGAAGAAGCCAGACTTGGTGTCCCGGCTCCTAACAATGCTGAGCAGGGGGAGACACGTGCTATAGCATTCACAACAGACCCTTCTACGCCAATGCAATGGTACGCAATTGACGTGGACCCATGTACAGGAGCAGAAAAGGAGCGCAATCTTCAACTCACGCAGCCCTTGGGTCAAAACGCTGGTGACGTGTGGGGGAAAGCCATCTTTCGTCTCGGAAAAGTGAACGCATCACCTGTAAGTAGATTCTGTTGCAACTCTTTACTCTTATTGCGTTTTCGAAAAGACGTTCATAAGACAAAGCTGACTTGATTACATTCAAGATGACCAAGAATGTCGGATTCAAGCTGCTTACTGGAACTACCATGACAGGAAATGGGCTCGAAGCCGGAGTATTCATTCAACCGGTTTTTACCTTTATTATGCCTGAGTTGGTGGTTCTTGGTGACCCTATGTTTCCATTTGGTGAGTGCGATTTTCTTCAAAACAGTTCAATCCTTGACAGCCTGACCGGGTATCATCGTGAAAAATGAATGCTGATTTCCATCGACCTTAGAATTCCAGGACTTTCCATTTCTCGCGCTTGGGTCGGGTCCTTTTATTGAAGCTCTTCCGGGTGCGGAATTGGATGCACCCGTTGTTTTGGTCGGACAGCTCGATCCTTATCCTGGACTGCGAACTCCATTGACAACACCCTGTGTAGCTGTGACACCGACTCCTACATCTTCTGGTCCCACGACGTTGAGCACCATTTCATCGGCAACTCCTGTTCTTGGGGCCGATATTGTGACTTTTACTTTTACTGAAAACCGCGGTCAAGGTGTTACCACCTACACAATTCAAGCGGTGAGCTCCCATATAACGAATCCTCTACCCACTCTTATAGTGACTGGATCTGGAATAAACCCGTTGGGACAGAGTCCCATGACTTCGACTGGTAACGGCAATTACATTCTTCAAGTAACATTGAAGCGACGCTTGGACACCATCACAGTTACATCGAGTCACGGAGGGCAGAGTAGTGTGCAGACCTAAGAAGAGGTAGTGGATAAAGCAGGATTGATGTTAATCTTAGTTGTAAAGGTGGTAATGACAAGCGTGGTACACTGTCCGTAATCGTAGACAGTCAGAAGATTCATTTATATACGCAGCCATGTTCGTGCATCAGCGTCCTCATTTAATTGCCTCGCACGAGTAGTTAATAGTGACAGCAGTGACGGCGTCTTTGATGAACTCTTTTATATTATTGGCTATAAACATGCAAAGGCGCCAGGACTAATGTTTTCTTGCTTTTAAACCAGCAGTGGGTAAGGGAGAGGGTTTCAGATAATTAGAAAGATCTCCACACGAAAATACACAGCTGTTTGGGCAAATTGAGCCAACATCTATGCTGCCTGGAACATCTTGTCTTGGAGTATTTGGAGAAGGTGGCATTATAAGGGCTCCTGAGTTTCTTTCACTGACCACAGCTTTAGCGCCTATTTCACTTGAATCCAGCAATGTGCTCACAACTTCGCCCAATGTGATATTCGCGACTTCTGCAAAAGAATACCTAGTTGGAAACAAGTATGTTTGGTAGAGATCTGAAATGTAACTCTCATTCTATTTTTTTACAAAAGAAAAATTAAGAATTCATGTATAAGTTACACAAAAGTCGTAAATCCTTATGACTAATCCCACCAATATTTGGAGATTACGGGAAGGTAATGACAGGCAAAGGGAGAGCATCGGTACCTGTGAGGAGAATTAGCAATCAGAAATCTAGAAGCAATCGACTTAGTTAACTCACATTCGGTCAAGTTGTGGATGTTATTAACTCCTGTTAAACTCAAGCGTATATACGCTCTTGAGAAGTGTTCTACCCAGTCATTTTGACGAACAGCATAGCCGTTCCATTCCTCTTGTAAGGGCCCATGTAAACTCAGTGCTTTGTCAGATGGAAATGTCAGTACCCCGTGTCCAGCATTAAAGTCAGACCGGATAGTATCCTCATAGAACTTGGTATCCCACACCCCTGGTGTGGAGTCTTGATTCTCACCCGCCCGGGTACTATTGAATGTAAATTGGCGGCTCACGCTATGAGCACCAACCAGCGCCACAAGATCCAAAGGTCCAATGTTTTTGTCAAAGAAAAGATCCAGAAGGGTCTGCGCATCTGATGTAGCACTTGGCAATAACCCGTCCGGTGAAGGCTTGGTCGCATCCTTGCGGCCCACAAAAGTTCGCATTCTTGGCCCTAATGGGCAAGTCACAGTTGCATGAGCGGCGGCGAATTGTATCATGTCAGCGACCTCAACCGCGGAATCTTTTGCAAGCTGGCCCAATCTATTGACAATACCCTGGAGACCATTGTTTTCGGCACGAGTAGTTTCGCCAAACAAATAAATGGACCCATCGGCACCACCAAAGTCTTGTCCAGTTGAGGCTAAGGTTTTTGACCATGTTCCAGCATCATGAAATCCTGCTCTGATAGCAGCTCTGGCGTCATTGGTGCATTCCTTGGTTGTGGTGTTTTGAAACAATTCTGTGAGCTTGACAGAGATACCGGCCCTGTTTTTTGTTAGAAAAAGTCTGTCTTTTAATGTGGGCATTGAAATACCATCTCGAGCATGGATGGTTCGCATCATTGAGATCAACTATATCACTGGGGCTGCCTTGGGCACTGACATTGAGCTCCAAGATTTGAGCAATCGTTCTTCCCACATCGGTGGAAAATTGGAGACTCGCTAAATCTCCAGGCAAAGGGACGCCATCGACCATGCCAGTATTATAGTCAATCAGAATTGTTTCTGCCAACACAAAAGAAGTATTCCAGAGAACTAGGAATGGGGAAATTGAAGGTCTCATTTTGCTAGAAGGTTAACAGGAAGTCGATATTTTTGACCTTATTTCAAGCATGTTATCTAGAGCATATTTATAGTGTTAGATAACTGCTAATTTCTAGAACTGAGATTTTCCATTAACACAGGGATAAAATGGTGAGAAACTGACTAAGAAGCTGCATATGAATTTCAGTTTCAGCTGACCCGAATAATTTGACCCAAAAGGATCTCATAGGATTCATTGCCTTGCCTCATTACTACACGCGGCTGAAAGGATGCCCGTTTTTCTTCCATCTCCCGGCCTGGACGCAGTAGCAGCTAATATTGGCTGCTGTCTGTATTATTAGATATCGAATTGAACTACATATGCAGTAATGCTTAAAACTGTTACTGCATATATCCTGGTTATCTCTACGAGCCACGCCTCATATATACATAATTTAGCGAAGCTTCCTTTTACACATGGGTGTATACTCAAATATACTTCGCTTACGAGAAAAACATATTCGCTACCGTGATAAATCGTCCCTACCGCATCTAGATAGGTAGGACGACATTAGATAATACTAACGGTTGTTCCGAGACTCTAAGTGGCCAGAAGTAAGCGGCGAAGGCCTTCTTCTTATACGTAAAGCTCGTTGGTCTAACTTTCCTACCCTACGGACCCGTAGAAAGCCGATATCTGAGTAGCCTAAAATATAATATTACTATTATTCGTCTTACGCCGCTAGGCGTAAAGCCTACCCTAACGGTACTTCTACTTGTTATAACTCGTATAGTATAAAATATAAGGAAAAGTATAAATACTATAAATATTCTTAGGCTCTATAAAAGCCTGAAAAAACACTACCTCTATACCCTCTATATACTCTATTCCTTTACCTTAACTTAATATAGGCCCCCTAATATAACGTCTAAGTCTCTACTACTCGCGTATTAGCCTCTAAGGTACTTACGTACGCTTATAGCTAAATTAGAGTACCTAGTTCTAATAACCGAGCCTAATATTACCTCCCTTTACGTTTATATTAAAATTACGTAATCCGTCCTACTATATTAAGTCTACTTTGTTAAAGACTCTTTATTGGCTAGATATATATAAACTAGCTATATTTATAGTAGAATAATTAAGTACTTAACTAGCTTCTTATTTACTATACTTTATTAGGTTATAAGCCCGGCTTACTACTATATATATAACTAATTTAATCCCTTTATTTAGAACCAAAAGTAGAAGCGATACTACTTGTATATCTATTATTTTTAGAAAAAATACTATTTCTAGTATAGAATTAGACTATATATAGTTATAATTTTTCTAGTATAAAGACTACTTCTAACCGGATCTATGCTATATATTCTTAGCGCTTACGAACGTATATCTATACATATCTTTAACCTTTATACTAAAGCTAACTCTATTAAAGCTATAAATATTCTAAATTCTAGATGTGAATATCTTTATCGAATATATATCTAGCTTTTCTAGTACTATCTAAAAGTACTATTTTCTATATATTTTCAAGATAATTCTACCTACTTTTACTCACTTCTACTATATTAAAAGCTAAATATATTAATATTAAAAACGTAGATTTAATCTATAAGCTTAAGAATAAATCGAACTTTTTTAAAATAGAATAAGGACCTATATAAAACGCTTTATAGGTAAAATATAAAATAGTACATAACGCCTATACTCTTACTATAATAAACTAATTTAAGTACTATCTAGAAGGCTAAAAAGAATGCTATAATAGGTTTTATTATTAAAATAATATCTATAGGAATTTATAATAATCATCTTACTTACTTTAGTAAACCTTTACTAGCTTCCTAGGTTATATTAGCGTACCTCGAAAATAATTATAAGGAAGTTAGTAGCGAATATTTCTCTTACTTATATAATGAATACTACGATTTAACCTTTATAAAATATAATAATATTATAGATCTTATATAATAACTATAAAAACTTAAGAACTAATTAACAAGTATCTATTCTATTACTATTTATAAGCCTCTCTATATATAACGATTTATTAAAGGACTTAGAATATTATATAGCCTTTAGCTCTCGAATTATGAATTTACTTATAATCTCTCCTTAGTAGACTTTAAAGATATAGTATAAAGTACTTTAGTATATACTCTTAGTACTCTTTCTACTAAATCTGTTTTACTAAGTACCTTTATTTTAACTTATCCTAGAATAATAATGAAACTAATAAATAATCTTAACTAGGTATAAGTTATATATATAAAATATATTATAACTATCTTGTAACAATAAAATAATATAGTAGAAAGACTAGTTCGAACTATTATAAATGAGGCCTTACTAATATTATTAGATAGTACTCTTTAATAAATAATATTAGACTAAAGCTATATAAATAACGAATTACCTTACTTAAAAAGACTTCCTATAAAGTATAAACTAGTATAAAACCTAACCTTAAATACCTAGTACTATTCGAAATAACTTACTTATTTTAGAAAGGCTCTTAATATAAGATATTAAAACTTAAAAGTAAAGCTAAGCAAGGTATTATAGTAGGCTATAAGGGAGATTATATATACTAAATCCTTTACAAAAGCTATGTTATTTACTATACTAACGTTTAGTTCTTACTTAAAAAGTATACTCTACTTATATCTAGGAGTAATTTAAAAGAATTATAAGAATTATACCCTATGAATTCTCTCTAAGATACTAAACTTATAGTAGAAACTATACTAATTAAGCGAGATATAATTAATATATCTAAAGACTTAGATTCTAAAGGAACTAATAAAAGCTTTAATAAGACCCTTAATAATATAGAGTTAATAAATATAAAAGTTTCTTAGCTACTACATAATTTATATAGTAACTATAAAACTCGAATATATAATTTCTCCTAATATAAAAGAGGGGTATTTAAAGATAAGCTAAACTCCTAGGCTTTACTTTTAGACGTAAATATATAGGAGCCTAAGGAACTATTAACTTATAAAGATACTATATTCTTCCCCGAATTAAGTTATTAAATAAAGGTAATAAAGAATAAATTCGACTTACTTATTACTAATAATACCTAGGAGTTATTCTTAGTACTACTAAATTAAAAGGCTTTTAGAGGATAATAAATATATAAAATTAAGTAAGACTTATTAAAAAGAATTATATAATATAAAGCTTACTAGGTAGTATAAGGTTTTACTTAATAAGAAGGAATTAATTTTAATAAAACTTTTACGTTAGTTATAAAGTCTATAATATATAAGACTCTCTTTACTCTAGTAGCTTCGGAAACCTGTGACGACACGTACGAGATGTTGCTCAGAGAGCGTCCAAGGTGTAGGTTATGGAATCGTAGAACTGTCTATTCGAAGATTCTAAGCTAAAGAGAGAAGAGAAGAAAGGACAGAAGTCCAGGAGCTGGAAGCTCTTATATACAGGAGGGGTACCAAGGGTTATAGCTAACCGAGCCGGGCTCGGGAAGCACGGCGGCCGACGGGTGCCAGCCAGGGGCTGGTTTGAGGCATGGTGGCGGTGAGAACCGTCACAAAACCCTTAAAATTAAATAAATAAATATAAAAACCACCTTTTTATATAGTAAGATTAATAAAGAAATATATATAAAATAATCTACTAGTTTCGAATTAAATAATACCTAGGTATATAAGTGTAACGAATACTCAAATTGGCTAACTAAACTTGGCTGGGTGTTCGCTGGTTGGTATGCTATGATAAAAAGAAGACTATCGGGTTGTTCACTTGGAAGTGAACTCGTTACTTGTATCAAAGATGTCAAACTAATATGATAAGATTGATAACTAAGTTGAGCACGAAGCTCCTATCTAATGGCAGACGTGCCAGTCTTATATAGAACCTTCGTTCTCCCTAGGCCGTCAACTCGCCTGTCGAGCTGGCGGTCCAGATAGCCAGATCGCTAGGCGACCTGGCGGTCCAGTCTTAGTCACGTGATTACATACAAGAGAAATCCCTGGATCGCTTAGCTCTAATGGCAGACGTGCCAGTCTTATATAGAACCTTCGTTCTCCCTAGGCCGTCAACTCGCCTGTCGAGCTGGCGGTCCAGATAGCCAGATCGCTAGGCGACCTGGCGGTCCAGTCTTAGTCACGTGATTACATACAAGAGAAATCCCTGGATCGCTTAGCTATCCCAAACGATCCCTATTTGCTACAAGAAACCTGGATGTGCCTGTCGAGGGTTGCGCCTCTTATTATGACAAGTATCACGTGAGCACGTGATTCGTGACAATAAGCTAGTTAAGGTATTATATAAACTAAAATAATCTTTAAGAATTTAGTATAAAATGCTTATAAATAAACTATAGAAGCTTAAATTTAAAGTATTTATTTTAAACTAGTATATTTAAAAATAACTAAACGTTTCTTATAATATATATAAATAATATCTTACTAATTAAACCTAATAAAAGATATATATCTATAATAAAAACTTCGCTTATATAATACTTTACTATAATAGATATAAGACTTATACTATATTACCTAGGAATTCGAATAACTCGAGACTAGAAAACCCGAATTATTTATATAGATTAAAGAATATGTATTAAGTAACTCCTAGATTAATTTAGTATATAAAGCTATAATCTATTCGTTTTACTAATAGATCTAAATTATTAACTTAAGCTAGCTTCCCCTAGAGTAGACGTAGTACTAGAAGTAATTATAAAGTACTAGTAAAAATTAGTAGCGTTATATATATAATGCTAGGGACTTATTCTAATATAGTATATCATATATTAGTACTAAGCCGCTACTTCTACTAACTAATAATAATATACGAATAAGTACTTAAAAATTATTCTAATACCTTAAAGGAATACTTAACCTTATACTTGTATTTAAAGGACGGTATACTAAACTCTAAGGATATATAGACGCTAGTTAGGTAGATAATAAAAACACTAGCTAATTAACCTTAGAATACCTATTTAACCTTAGAAGTAAAGTAATATCTTAGAGCTTAAAAGGATAATAAACTATAGTATTATTTACTTATAAGACCGAGTTATTTATATAAATAATAGCCGGAAAAGAAGCCATTTAGCTCTATTAGTTACTTGCCGAACTATTTATTTAATAAGATAATTAACTAATAGTTATATTTACTAATAACTAGGGGGTAATTATACTATTTAAGAACCCTTACTATATACTCTAGATAAAATACGTTAGTATCTAATACTATAGTAGTAAGAATAGGTCGAATTAGATATAATTATATACTAATATATCTCTATAAACTACTAGGCGGCTAATAGTCTTACGAAAGTACTTTTATAAGAAGGGTTATATAAATTTAGATATATACTAGAATTAAGAATCTAGGAATAGCTTTACTTTTTATAGTACGAATTAAGGGGGCTATTAAAATTACGTAATCCGTCCTACTATATTAATTTTACTTTATTAAAGACTCTTTATTACCTAGATATATATAAACTAGCTGTATTTATAGTAGAATAATTAAGTACTTAACTAGCTTCTTATTTACTATATTTTATTAGTTTATCTATTACCTCTCTACTAGTCTCTTATCCTAAAGCGTACCTAGTTAAGCTAAGATAGAATCGTTTATAGAATTATATATATATACTTTATAATACTATTAATATAAGCCCTCGAGAGAGGGGCTAGGCCCTTTAATATTATTAGTAAACTAGGGGAGTAATTTATACGAGTATACTATATACCTCCTATACCCCCTTAGTAGCCTCTAAAAGTAGTAAAGTATACTAGTAACTAGGGAGCTCCTATATATTACTAGCTACTTATATATTCTTTTATTAACCTAGAATACAAAGAGTTATTATACTATAATTCTATTTCCTTTCCTACCTTCTACTTGGTTCTTATTTATATATAACGTTAGTATCTCTTATTTATTACTACTACTCTACTTTCTTATTTCTAATATTAAGTTATCTAATTTATATCTAGTCTATAGAAATAAGCTATAACTTCTAGTAATTACCTAGTTCTAGGTTCTTTTATTTTATACTTCTATCTCTTCTTTCCTTCTTTATATTCTTAAGCCTTTTACCTTCTTATTCGATTTATTTATTAAGGAGTAAGCGTTCTCTACTATAGTAAAACCTACCTCTTTTCTCCCGCCTCTTTAAGGTATACCCTTTATTTAATATTTAATTACTTATTTAGCTAGGTTTATTTCACTTTATTTTAAGAGGCTAATAGATAATATTCGGCCCTAAAATAGGGTTATTTATTAATTAATTATTAAAATTATTATATATAGTTATAAAAACTTTATAATCTAGCCTTATTACTAGTTCTATTATATTACTACTATAATAATAACTTTAGAATCCCGTTTTCCCTCTCTTATACTTAATCTTAGTTCTAGGAATTAAATCCTAGGTCTATAGAATATATTATATATAGGTATTATATTATTTTATTCTATATAATATTACTAAGTCTTACTTTATTATATTAATTCGAATATAAGATAATATTTATAAATAAAATAAATAGTTATATAAAAGAAGGTTCGAATCTCTTAAAACATTAATATCTTATAAGTCTAGTTAATTAAATAGCTAAGATCAAAATCTCTTTATTTTATATTAGTTTTTAAATACTTATTCTACTACTACTATATACTCTAAATTACTTGGAATTAAAGAATTATACTATTGAAACTTAGTTCTAAAATTAATATATAAAAAACTCGTATATAAATTCTATATAGTAGAATTTATAGTAAATAAGAATAAAGGCTTAGTAAGCTATAGTAGGATATATAGTTTATATCCTACCTTACTACTACTATATACCTTTAATACTACTACTATAATATCTATTATATTATTAGCTATACTTTTATAAGCTATTTTATACTTATTTATTTTATATATCCTTTATTTAGTTCTCAATATAATTCTAATAATCATTTAATCTAATAAGTATAATATATAAGAATAGTATTAGTACGGAATATACGCTTAATTTACTTCTTTTTAACCTCGATCTTTAACTACTAACGCGCTCTACGAACTAGCGTTAGTATAGTAGATATAGGTCGGAATAACATATATATTTACTAGGTAAGACTAGGTTTACTAGGTAAGGAGGGCTCTCTAGGTATAGTTTTAGCCTAAAAAAAGGGGTTCCTACGCTTATTATATAAATATAAGAGGGGTAGTATAACGGCTAGGAGTCGTTATCGATTATATTAGCATCTGTCCTAGCCATTCTAGCCACCTTCGCTCTCTATACTTATTTATTTACACATTTACATATACTGTTCCTGTTTATAATAACAGATTAGTAGTAATGCTCACGCATTAATCGGATCTCTATATCCTATCACGAGGACCTCCATATCTAATTCGTACATTTGAGCTCTTAATTGAGCGTCGTTTAGCCCGCACGCCGGCCTCTAGACTGACAACACTAGAACTTCTACATCCTTTTTACTACACAAGGACTTCCACATCCTTCGACAAAATACTACTCTAAGGCAGTACACCTACACCCTTGCGAGCTATCGCTGTACAGACTCCCAGGCACATGGAGTCGTTGAGTCAAGACCTCGAATTGCGCCGTACCGTAAGCGCTTTTACCGAGTCCCAGCTACGAGAGCTGGAATCGTTAATCGCAAATGCGGTTATATAAGCTGTATCTATAGCACTTCGCTCCATACAAGCTGTGACTATAGCATTTCGGTTCGAGGACCCTGCTCCTACTTAGTGCTACTAATAGACGGTTATTATTAGTTAGTTACTATACTAATAGCTTATTAGATAGTATAGTATAATTTTTTTAGTATACTATACTAAAGTAACGGTATAGTTATAGATTTATATTATTACTAGTTAACTAATAGTTCCTTAATTGTTATAGTGTTATACTTAGTTATTATATGTGTAATAGGTTTAATACTATTCTATATAAGCGATAGCGCCTAGTAGCGCTATAGGAAGACGTACTAACTATTATTCTATCTATATTATCTAACTATACTTACTAATTACTACTATTAATATAGCTATAAACCCTTTCTAAATATTTCTTAATACTCGATAGATGACTATATTAGTAATCTTATTTTAATTCTAAGAGCTAGGAATTAGAAGTATAAATAGCTTCTTTTTTAATTTATAACTCTTTAAAACTTACGGTTATTACCGGTAACTAATAGTTACTAGTATACTATTAGTAACTACTTTACTACTAGTTAACTACTATTTATAACGGTATAGTATAGTTATAGGCTCTAGATTATTAGTTTAGTATAGTTATACCCTAAAATTAATAGTTAACTAACTATTAGTAGTACTACTTCTACTTCTAAACCGACTAACGAACTAACCTACGAAGCTATATCTATAGTACTAACCTCCGAAGCTATATCTATAATACTTTACTCTAAGTACCCTACTTCTACTTCTACTTCTACTCTGTAATAAGTATCGGTTATAAATAAGGGGTACTATAACCCTCGCTTAGATAGAAAGGAGGATATTATTAAGTAAAAGAACGTCTAGTTCCGAGACGTAGCTCCTTCGAAGGAATAGATCTCGGTAGAAGGAATAGGCTAATAAGGCTTAAACTCGGGACGAGTTCTTATTAAAGGGGGGTATTTCTATAATAGCTAGGAGTTATTATTAATTATATTAGTATCTATCCTATATATAGCTAGCTATTCTAGCTACCTTCGCTCTTTATATTTATTTATTTATATATTTATATAAGTTATACTATTCCTATTTATATAATAGGTAGATATTACGTAGTATATTACGTATTATACTCTACTATTATTATAGTAGAGTTCGTCTAAGTATTAGCCGAGGGGTATACGCGCTAGTCTATATAAACCTATACTTTCTTTTATTTAATTCTATAAGCTTTTAACTTAATATAACTACTTCTATTATAACTTTATTACTTCTTATATTTATAACTCCTTAAATTTATTATAATTCCTATTATAATTAGTTAACTATAAGGTAACTTATAGTTATAAGCCTAGTCGAGTACTTAAAGTTTAATTTAAAGTTTAATCCTAACTTTTATCATATATTGTCACGGGTCGAATGTCGCGATTCGGTTATTCTTCCTCGTGACCGCGGGACAAGTGGCTGCCTAAGCGAGCATTCATGTCCCACGCTTCAAGCAAACAAACAATGAAGGAAAACTCTTCAAGCAAACATGCCAACTTACAACTCCCTCAGAAAACTCTTTAAGCAAACACGAAAACACATCAAATCCCTCATCGTGGCGTGATAAGGGATGTGGGAGACGCGGGGGATAGGAGCCGTTGGGTGTGTGGTGTTTCTGGCATAAGAACCTCGGGTTTTCTCCTCAGATAGCTCTTCTCTCCTTAGCTTTAGATTCTAAGTAGTGGAATAGCAGTATCCTTCACCGTTCCGTTACATATATTAGTAATTATTAAACGTTACTCTTATAACGCTAAATTCAAATCTATAATAAGATTCTCTCTTTTCTTCTAAATTTAATTATTATAGTATATATTAATACTTTATTTTCTTCTCTTTTAAAGCTTTATTTAAGTAAGAACTAAAATCTATAATACTCTATACTTAAGTAACTTATAAGCTCTAAACTTATTTAGTACCTAGTTAATTCTAATACTTTAAATACTTCGAACTTTAAGATTTATAAGCCTATCTCTTATATTAAAGAGACTTTAGCTAGTAAAGACCTTTATAAGTTTTAAGTAATAACCTATATACTAAAAGTATACTAAAGCTATAGAGAACTAAAAAAAGAATCCTAAGCTAGTTAATAAGTATAGGCTACTACTAGATTACTTACTAGTCCTAGAGGTTACTTTAATTAAGTTAGTAGTATACTCCTTTATACTTATCTAAAACTAGTATAAGCTAAAAGAAAAAGAGCGCTAAAATATTTAAAAGTCTATTAAGAAAATTAATTAGTATATCTCTACTATAGTAGATATATATTAATACTATAATATAATAATAACTTTAAAGTACTAAAATAGTAATAAATAATATATAACTTAGTCTATGATTTATAAGCTAGCCTCTACTATAAGACTAACCCTAGAGATCTAGAAGATTTATACCTAATAAGATTATTTTCAAGTCTTTACTTTAATTAAAAACTAGAATATTAATTTTACTAAGTAGATTTAAAAATAAGATAATATATATAACTAGATATACTACTTAGGTATTCCTAATATTAATAAACTACTAGTAGAAAAGAAATTTCTTAAATTAGTTATATATCTTTAATTACTATAGGCTTAATAGTAGATATCTAAAAGGGTAGAGTAAATAACTCTTAGAAAGGAAGTAGCTTTAACTAAGAGACTTATTAAGGGTTTTCTTAGTATTATAGAGAATATAAGCTTAACTACTAAGAAAGCTAAGAGCTATTAGGTCTATACTATATTATTAGTCGAACTTAATAAGAGTTAGAGTAAAGCAGTATTAGACTATAATAAGCGCTTATTAAAATATTCTTAATTAAATCCTTTTTATAACTTTAAGCCTAAGAACTACTACTAATTGGAATATACTTTAACTAATTATTATAATCTGTCTTTAAAGAAACCTATAACTAAGAAGTAAGCCTAGGATATTCTTACTAAGCTTTAAGAAAATAGTTTAAAAAACTAAGAAAGTAACTTATTTAGAAGGGTTAGCTTTACTTAGATAAGAAAATAGGAATTAGAGTAGATTTTTTTAAAAGATTAGGTTATTTAATATTTAAGCTATCTTTCTTATCTTTATATATTAGTACTATTTTAGACCTAGCTTTAATAAACGTATTATCTAGTAATCCATAGTAGAACCTTAGGGTATACTCTATTATACTCGACTTTAGTTATTACTTACTAAATAAGAGTACTTTACTAGATAACTATAAGATACTCTATCTTATTAATAGTAAATTATTACTTATTCCTAGTACTTTTAAGCTAGCTAGACCTAATAAAACTATAGAAGCTAGGAATTCTTATATAAAGGTTATAGGCTATAGGAAAGATATTATTAAGAAATTAATAAATAACTTAAATAAACCTAGAACCTAGAACTTAGTATTTAAAAAAGTTACTATTATGAAAGAATTCTATATTAAGATTATATTTAAAGTTATTTTATTAAAGAAAGGATTATAGTTTTTAGAATTAGATTATACTTTATATATTAGACTAGTAGTTAAACCTTTAGTAGTTAAACAGTTAAAGTATAAGCTAAACCTAGTCTTCCTTTAATATAAACCTATTTCTACCTAGCTATAATCTTTAATACTAACGTGCATGTATAGCGAACCGGCCAAACAAGCGAACCGGCCAAAACCCGGCGACCCCACCACATCTCCACGAAATATCAAATTTCTCTACAACGAAGGATGCCTCTGAAAAATGACGAAAGCCGGTTAGTCTTAGCTATCCAAGCTATGCAAAAAGACCCAAATTTACGTGCTCGAGCTTGCTGCCAGGACCTATTCTGTAAACCACCGGAAGCTAGGTCGACGTTTGCTTGGTATACCTTCACGACGCGATATTTTAGCCAATTCACGGAAAATGACCGAGCTAGAGGAATCAGTACTTGTTCAACATATCCTCGACCTAGCTACAAAAGGATTTCCTCCGCGGATATCTGTAGTTGAAGATATAGCAAATCGACTTCTTGAAGCACGCGACGCGCCACGCGTCGGGACGCGTTGGGCTTATAACTTTGTTAAGCGCCGCCCAGAACTCCAGACACGCTTCCAACGAAAATACGACTATCAGAGAGCTAAGTGCGAAGATCCAGAAGTCATTCGTGGCTGGTTTGAGCTTGTACGAAACACAATAGCGAAGTACGGAATCTACGATGCAGATATCTACAACTTTGACGAGACTGGGTTTATGATGGGCGTTATCTCAACTGCAATGGTTATTACAAGCTCAGAAGGACGTGTAAAAGCAAAAAGAGTACAGCCTGGTAATCGGGAATGGGTTACAGTAATCCAGGGGGTTAATGCCCAAGGCTGGTGTGTTCCACCGTTTGTGATTGTTGCCGCAAAAAATCACCTCGCTTCTTGGTACCAAAACAGTGGATTTCCACCTAACTGGGTGATTGCTATTACTGAAAATGGTTGGACAACAAATGAGAAAGGCATGGATTGGATTCGACATTTTGAGAAGCATACAAAGTCCCAATCTATTGGTGGTTATCGTCTATTAGTCCTCGACGGCCATGAAAGCCACCACTCCGACGAATTTGAGGAATATTGCAAGGAAAACAACATTATCACTCTTTGTATGCCTGCTCATTCTTCTCATATACTCCAGCCACTCGACGTTGGCTGTTTTAGCCCTTTGAAAAGGGCATATGGTCAGCAAATTGAAGATATGATGCGGGCTCAGATCATCCATATTACTAAGGATGATTTCTTTCCTGCCTTCCACGCCGCATTTAATATTGCAATGACAGAAGGCAATATCCGAGGAGGGTTCCGAGGGGCTGGGCTTCTTCCATTTGACCCAGAAAGTGTAATTTCTACACTTGATCTTAAGCTAAAGACGCCAACGCCTCCAAACTCCCCCCCGTATTCCGCTCAGCCTTGGGTTTCCCAGACACCAAATAACCCTACTGAAGCCTTATCACAGACTGCATTTATTAAAGATCGAATTTTACGCCACCAAAGTAGCTCTCCAACCCCTATTTACGAGGCCATTGACCAGTTTACGAAGGGTGCATCAAAAGTAATGCACCAGATAGTACTATTGAAAGCTGAGAACCAGAGACTTCGACAAGCAAATGAAGTACTAAGTAAGCGCCGTAGAGCTAAAAAAACACGCCTACAGCAAGGAGGATCACTTAGTCAACAGGAAGCGCAGGACCTACAGGATGATAGAGACGTTGGTGAGCAGGTAATGCAGGAAATAAAGAGAAGTAGTGGTCGGAAGCCGAGGGAAGAATCACGTGCACGGCGCTGTGGCAACTGCGGAGAGACTGGTCATAATACGCGCACCTGTAATATTATAGAGGAAGTATCTGAGGAAGAAATTTCTGAATAGTGTTTTTTAATTAGAGGCGTTGTGGTAGAGTTCTTACAATTTCAATCGCGAGTGTAGAAAATTTTGGCCGGTTCGCTTGTTTGGCCGGTTCGCGATACATGCACGTTAATAATTATAAAAATATAAGTATTAGTAAAAGATAACTAGCCCTTAATATTTACATTACGCTTCTCTAATAAGAACTATTTTATTTAGTAAGAGTTTTAGTATAATTATAGATTACTTAACTATTTCTACTAGTAATTATTATCTAAGAAATAATACTTCTCTTAAGTTAATTATTTATAAATATTCTAAGAGTATTCTAGAAGCGTTCTAATAGTATTCTAGGACTATCCTACGAGTATTACCTAGCCTAGCTACCTAAGAAGTATACTAAGACTCCGAATACCCTCTAGTACTCTTACTTATAGGCTATTTATAGTAGTACTAGTACTATATATATATATATAATACCTAGCTACTAAGCGCCCACTATACGCGTAGGTGAAATTTATCTAAATTAACCGATCTAAAACCTAAATTTATATAGTGTTAACGTTAAGCCTATAGGAGTAGTACCGAGTACTTATATTTATTTATATAACCTCTACTTCTCTCGGATCTACGGAGGGTTCTCCTAGAATTATTCTAGAATAATTCTTATATATAACTATTCTCTAAATCTAAATACTTACTTATAATAATAATTATATAATACGTTTAAGCGAAAACTATTTAGCTATTTAATAGTTCTATCTTCGGAATAATTACTAAGTTAGAACGCTTCTAGAACGCTTCTAGAATATAAGCTAATTAGTAATAGATATATAACCGTTATAAAAACCCCGGGCTCTTCTATAAGGTACTTTTTTAGTATATAAATCTAGTAGTAAAAAGGCTCTTATAAATAAAACTTCTATAATAAAAAAAAGTATAAAAGTTAGAGTTAATAAAGGTTTAAACTTTATAAAATACTTAAGAAGCTTAATATTATAAACTTTATTATTATATATAGAACAATAGCGTATATATAGGTTATAAATATCTCTTATAATTCTTTTATTAAAGTATATGTTCGAGAAGAAAAAAAGGTTTATTATAATACTAATCTATACCTATAAAATAATAGTAAGTATTTAAAGAGTAATTAAATGTTACTATTAATATACTAGGTCGAAAAGGCTATAAAGAATCTTTATAAAGAGTATAAAAATATAATTATTAAAACCTTTAGAAGTATAAGTAATCTCCCTTAACTATGATAAATAAAGCGTTAGTGTTTACTTAGTACTAAACCCTTATATAAAGGCTTTTAGTAGTAGCTTAAGGCTTTATCTACCTATATAACCTACCTACTAATACCTTTATTTACCTACCTAAAGCCTTTATTTTCTTAGGGGCCAGCCCCTAAGCCCCTATAGCTCGCTATACTTAGAAAGTCTCTTATATGTTAGTTTATTAGTATTTATCTTCGAGGAGCTAGATAAATAATAGTTTTAGAGCTAAATACTATTATAAAATCGCGATATTATTATAACGTAGGATTTTATTAGGGTATAATTATATAAGCTAAAACCTTACTAGTACCTTATATTTATTAGATAGATACTTTACTAAATTCTACTATTATACTTATATATATTTATACGTTTACTCTTTACTACTTATAGATATTATAAAGATATAGTAAGAATACTAGAATATAGCTAAAATCCTTAGATTATTTATATCTAACTTATATATGTTTTATATACTAATCTAGCTCGATATAGGCGCTAGAGTAGTACGTATAGGTAGTAGTTATAGGTTTTGATATTCCTAGCCTATACGCTTAGTACCTTAGCGCCCCCTCTATTACTAGTACTATAATCGTATAATATAGGTATTTACCTACCTTATTCTAGCTATAAGTATTATAAAAGTATAGAAAGAATACTCGAATATAGTTAGAATCCTTATATTATTTATATCTAAAGAATATACGTTTTATATACTATTCTAGCTTCTAACGTATATAAGGTAATAAGCTTATAATTATAATTATACTATATATTTACGTACCTTATTCTAGCTATAGTAGTTATATAATTATTACTAAAATATTAAAATATAGCTAAAACTCTTAGATATCTGATATTTAATTTATATACGTTTTAGATATAATTCTAGCTTAATATAAGTACGAGAGTAATAGTAGTAGTTTTAGTATTTCTACTCCTATATACTAACTAAGCTAAGTAAGTCTAGAATATTTCTATCTTACTTTTTAACTAAATTTATATTAGTTATATTAATTATAAGAGCCTTTTAACTAATTAGAAGCTATATATAAACTATAAAACTAACCTAAATCCTTAACTCGAAAATATCTTATAAGACTAGCTTAGTAAGTACCCCTTCTCTATATACTAAAAATGTTAGCTTCGCTAACGAATAAATACTATTATTTTCTACTATAATAATTTCTACTGATTTATAAATAGGTTAACGTAGTCCACAAGCGAGTTGGATTCCCAAGCGAAATGGATTTTTTTTCTTGGCATTTTATAAATTCTTAAATATCTCACGACACAATTAATTGATTTAATTACAGTATTCAGAATCGGAATCCTCACATATTTCTTCTCCTTTTTGACAAGTTCGTATGTTATGGCCATGTTTCCCACATAGTCCGCAGCGCCGGCGAGGTACTAGACTCGGGCTCGTACAATTACTATTTTCTACTAAAACCACTTGTTCTTGCGAATCAACATTACTAAGGACCCCTAAATCTTGCGCATCTTGGAGAGTAAGTGATCCTCCTTCCTGTAATCGGCGCTTTTTCGTACGACGACGCCGACTAAGTTGATCATTTGCTGTACGAAGTGTAGCATTCTCAGCTCGTAATAAAGCTACCTCAGTGATTGCACGCTGTGCACCCTTTGCAAGCTGGTCTAGGCCATATAGAATCTGGGTCGGAGAACTATCTTGGTGTCGTACGACCTTGTTTTGTATATATGACGTCTGGGAATATGCCTCTGTTATGTTATTTGGGGTCTTTGGTTCCCAAATAGCTAGGAGGCTTGTTGAGGTAGATGGACGTGACGGAGTCCTTGGACGTATATCAAGCTGTGAAATCACAGAATCTGGGTCGTACGGCACTAAGCCAGATCCTCGAAATCCTCCTCGAATGTTTGATTCAGTCATTGTCGTACGAAAGGCAGTATAGAATGTTGATAAGGAATCCTCCTTAGAAACATATGTAATGTGGAGTCGCATTAATTTCTCAAGTTCAGCACCGTACGACCTTTTTAACGCTCGAAAACATCCTACATCGAGTGGCTGGAGTCTATGAGAGGAATGAGCTGGCATGCAAAGAGTAATAATGTTATTACTCTTACAAAAAAGCTCAAAATCGACTGAGTGGTGGCTTTCATGGCCATCAAGCACAAGCAGCCGGTGAATGCCCTTCGTACGAAGCTTTGTATGCCGATCGAAATGAAAAATCCAATCTAGGGCTCGCTCATTTGTTGTCCAGCCATTTGTAGTTACAGCAATTACCCAGTCGCGTGGTAATTGGCTGTTTTCGTACCAGGAGGAGAGGTGGTTCTTCCCCGCCAAAATGATATATGGAGGCACTACAAAGCCGTACGACCCAACACCTTGAATTACTGTTGCCCATTCCCGGTTTCCTTGCTGTACTGTACGAGGCCGAGAAAGCCTTTCGGTACTTGTAACAACCATTTCTGATGTAATTTGGCCCATACAAAACCCAGTCTCGTCAAAGTTATAAATATCCTCCTCCTGAATCCCATATTTGTCAATTATATTTCGTACGAGGCGAAACCACGCGTTATACGCGTCTGAATTTTCGCATTGGACTCTTTGATAATCAATCCTTCGATTAAAACGCGTCTTAAGTTCAGGTTGTCGTCGTACGAAGTTCGAAGTCCAGTTCTTGCCAACGCGTCCTGCACCCCGCTCCGAGAGGATACGATTCGCCATATCTTCAACACAACGTACTCGTGGGGGAAATGATCGAGAATCTAGGTCGAGAATATGTCGTACGATAACTATTTCTTCAATCTCTGTAAGTTTTCGAGATTTAGCGATAGAATCTTGTCGTGATAATATTCCATGAGTTCGATTAAGCAGTGTCGTATAAGGTACTTTATAGATCCGCGCAACCTTCTTAACTTTTAAATGTGGGTTCGTACGAAGCGTATTTAACGCAAGAATCATATCAGACTCTGTCCAATGCTTAACCATTTTGTTTGTTAAGAAAAAACGCGCTCTGAATAAGTTTGTGGAGTGCCAAGAAAAAAATCCATTTCGCTTGGGAATCCAACTCGCTTGTGGACTACGTTATTATTTAATACTAAATATAGATTTATTTAAGAGAGGAAAAAAGCGGTTAAAGAAATAGCCTACTAAAAAAAACCATATCCTATAAGCCTAAGTAAAAAAATAAGAAGAGTCTAGAAATAATATTAATAAATACCTATTTACTCCTTATACAGAGAACTAAAAAAGAGACAAATACCTATTTACTCCCTATACAAAGAACCGAAAAAAGATATTAATAAATACCTATTTACTCCTTATATAGAGAACCGAAAAAAAATATTAATAAATACTTATTTACTCTCTGTATAAAAAACTAAAAAGAAAAAAATAATAATAAAACGTCTTAGTAACCTAAATATAAAAATAATTAAAAAAGTAAAAGAAACTCCCCTAGTATTATTAAGTATAGGTATAAAAAAAAGAACGCTTAAACGCTACTAAAGCCCTCTTATAAGCGAGGTCTAACTAAGGATTATTAAATCTAAGATAAATATCAACTAATAGTATAAAAGAGCCTCTTATAAATTATTATTATTAATTCTAGTATTTAAAGTTTCTAAGGCCGAAACTTTAAAATTAAGATCTTCTAGAACCTATTCCTCTTATATATCCTTAAGATATACTATCTAACTACTACTAATCCTAAGTATTATAGTATACTATATCCCCTAAATCTATAGTTAGAGTACCTTTAGGTACTTATAGGTTAGATTATAGTAGTAGTATACTATTAACTATATAAAATAGTAGAATAATATATATAGCCTCTTAGTTAAACTAAGACTAGTAGGCTAGGTCGAGAGCTATATTAGTATTTATCTTAGTAATATAGCCCAGAATTACTTTTTTAATATTATTTAATATAGCTTAGTTATATACTATCCTAACTACGCGTACCTAAAATCTCTTAATATTAACCTATTACCTACTTACGTTCCTACTACTATAGGTTTAACTATTATTAGAATATATTTAAAGATAATCCTAATATAAGTTCAATTTAAGTTTAATTTAATTTTAAATATATTCTAACTATATTTAAGATTTAAATTTAGATTTAACTAATATTAGAATATAGTTCGATTTATAGTTAACTTAAAGCTAGACTTAAGTTTAAATATAGTTCAAATACAACTCGAACATAGTTCGAATATAGTTTAAATATTCTTAAATTTAATTAATATGTTAAATATATTCTAAATATATTTATAAATTAGATTATAATTAGACTTATACTAGAATATTATTAAACTCATAGTTTAATCTCAGTTAGTATTAGGTTATACTAAGTTCTAGTACTATTCTAATAACTACCTAGGTATTAGATTAAATAAAGCTAAAAAGTACTTAGAATAATCTTTTACTTAAAAAAAAACGTAAATCTTTTTTCTTTTACGAATTTCTCTTTAATTTATATACTAATTAGCCCTAATTTTAGTATCCCTATGCGTTTTAGGCTTCGCGCTATAAGCCTATATACTCCCGAGGTTTAGCCGAGCTAGTAGGTAGTATAGTATATGGTGGCCGTATTCGTCGTAATAGGGTGTGTTTTGTAGGAGTAGTATAGGCACGAATATAACGCTAAATCACGTGATTGTGTATTTTTAGTAGGTCTATATTTACTTTAGTAATCTACTTCCGACTATAATCTAGACTATACTTCTAGTATAATTCAACTATAATTCGACTATAATTTAAGTATAGTCTAACAAATATTTCGACTAATTCAGGTAGTTATCCCAGGGTTATGTCTACTTAGATTATTAGCCGACTATTATCTAACTATAAGCTAGATAATAATCCGATTATATTCGAGGTATATTCCGATAGATTTTAGCCTAGTTGACCTACTCCTAATTAGAATTAGATAGTAATTAGCTTAAAGTTAAACTATATTTTAACTATAGTTGAAATATAGTTAGATTATAATTAGATTATAGTTTAAATATAGTTAGAAGGTAGTTGAATTCTTTGTAGTACGGCTATAGTCTAATACGTTAGGCCTAGCTAAATTCTTAGATATTATAACTACGATTTAGTAGTAGATCGAATTACTAGATATAATAGTATTACTTTCATAAGTTAATAAAAGTACTTCTAATTATATATAATATAATAAATACTATGAACTTAGTTAAGAACTTATTAAATATCTTAACTATTTCCTTTTATTTTAAATAAGTAAGATTAAAAGAATAATAGACAATAGGGATATTAAGAGCTTAGTAAAGTATAAGGTTTAATGACTATATAGTAAGAAGGGCGTAGTATATAATAAGTTTCTTTTTATATTAAATTATAACTTTTCAAAGGAAGTATAACTATAGCTAAATCTTAGGGCCGCCTATATAAGACGTAGCTAGCTATTTATATATATTGTTTCTTATAAAAAGTATAAAGAGAGGTTCTAATATAGTAACTTAGGTTTTATAGCTAGTTTTAAGTAAATAATAGAGTAGGTTAGGTGAAGCTTTTTATATAAGAAAGGATTCTACTAATACTTAATTAAATATATATTAAAAGCTAAGTTATATACTAATTAATAGTAATATATAGTAATAGTATCTATTCTAACCTAGGCGCCTATCTTTTGATTTAAAAATAATCTTAAAATTAGGTTTAATAAACTAGTAAAAATATAACATAAATTCTTTTAGATTAAACTTATATTCTAGAATATAAATATAGAATTTAGCGATTTTTTTACTAATAACTTTATCTAGTAATATAGGATTGGTAGATATATAGGTCTACTTAATTATAATTAGACAAAAAATAGACTAAAGGTATAAACCTTAGTTTTTAATACTTATAATATATAGGTTCATTAGCTATTTCTAAGAAGCCTAAGAAGTTAATTAAAGGATAGTAGTAAGATAGTTATTAATAAGCCGAAATAGGTTTATTTTATTATTAATACTCTAGAATTCTAAATTATAGGCGCTTTATAGGCTACCCCTTATAGTAAAAATCTATAAGTACTTCTCTTAATTACTAATACTATTAAAAATAGCTAAAGTAGTCATATAAAAATGAGTACTTACTCTAGTCTATTTTATAGTAATTACTAGACTAGTTTTAGAGCTCTTAATTAAATATACTTTATTAATATATATTTAAGATTAGTATTTATATAAAGAAAATATAGTATTTAGGTTTTATATACTAAAATTTTCTTTTATCTAATTCTTTTTCTAACTTTCTACTAAGTAAGTATAATATAATTTACCTAGCCTGTATTATATAGAGTAAGTTTGTAAAGTAGTTATAATAATAATATTACTATTTTTTAGATCTATTAAATTAAAGATAAGATAGTCTTTAGTAAGGTACCCTTTAAGGCTAGGGATCTTAGCTCTTATCCTAAGGTTACTGACCTAGTTATCTCTCTAATAAATATATATATTAAACTTAGAGGCTACTTACTTAATTATATCTACTTATATTAATAATATACTTACTAGGTATAAAACTAATCTAGGGTTAAATATTATACTTATTATTAGCTTTTTTAGAAGAGGGATATTTATACTAAAAGTAGCTCTATACTAAGCCTTATATTTATTAGTTTATTTAGTAACCTCTTTTTAGTATATTACTTATTACTTCTTCTTTTTATTATAGACCCAAGTTATATTAGTAACTATATTCTAAGAAAGGCTTTTATAAACTTACTCTTAGTATATAAGTCATAGTTAAATAGGTTTTACCTAGGCTAGTAGTATTATATAATAAGACTCTATATACCTAAGAATAGAATAAACTATAAATTTATATAGTCTTAACTAAACCTATTACTTACTAACTCTCTAGCTTCTAGGTAATAGGTATATCTAGTAAATAAGGACTTTTAGGATCTATCTAAAAGTATATATAGTTAGGAGAATAATCTATTAGCTAGTAGTTAGTATTATCTAATAAGTAGTATATAGAATAGAATTACTAAACTACTACTCAATCTAATAAAGAAATAGATATAAATACCTTACATATAAAGCCCTCTATAGCTTTCTCCTAAGTTAATTATAGATATATCTACTCTTCTATACTATACTATAGATTAAGATATAGAGGTTCCTTTAGGTTTTTTAACGCTAGTATATTATAATAGGCCCCTACTACTTTTAAAATAATATTCTACTAACTATATAATATATAAAGATTACAAAAGTTTTTTAGATTATATATTATAAAAGCTCTTCTATTAGTATTATAGCTAGGTTAAGAGCCTCTAGTATATTATAAAAGATTATAGAGTTATCACTATTAATACTAGATAAGTTGTTATTATTACAAGAGCTTAATAATACTACTTCCTTTATAGGAGGCTTTAATAAAGACTATATCTTATTACTGTTATACTTTTTTAATAAAGATAGTAAAACTAAAGATAAGTTAGTAATATTAATAGTAATACTAGAGGCGGTTTATATATAAGATTTCTTAAAAGTAATAAAAGGTATAGTTATAATAAATATTATTAATACTAGGTTATTAAAATAGTTAAAAGCTTTATCTACTAAGTAAATATATTTATAAATAGTAGTCTAAAGTTACTTTTTAACTTTAGAATCTACATATTATATCTTAAAAAATATACTGTCCTAGTTCTTCATATTCTCTTCTTATAAATTAAGTAATCTATAAATAGAACTGTTAATCTTCTTTTAGTATCTTATATTAAGATTATAGTTAGTAAACTTAAACCTCTTATTTACCTTATATCTCTTAATATAGTCTTAGACTACCTTAAGTATAAGGCTCTAAGTACTTTTAGTAATATCTACTATTAATATGGATTTTAGTACTTTATTTTATATTAGTTAAGGCTTAACCTAATATATATATAATAGCTTCCAATATAGTTATAATAGCTTACCTTTAAAAAATTTCTCTACCTTCTTTTTATTTACTAGGTCTAACTATTTAGTATAATATTTAGTATTTTAATATAATAAAAGATTAGAAGATAGTTAGCTATTTTCATAATTAATAACCTACAATCTTAGAGTATTTTATATTACTATAGACGTTACTAATAAATCTCTCAATATAGGTTTTACTATAAGTATTATATACTTTTTTACTTATAGTAATAGTACTATTTATATAAAGTCGAATACTACCTTTAGTTATTACTTAAGTAGTAGAGCTAATACTCCCCCCCTATACTAATTAGGCTTTAAGGGTATCCTAAAACTATTATTAGTTAATTAAGACTAGTTTAAGGAAGGCTTCTGTATACGCGTTAGAGGAGTAAGGTAGTAGTTAATCTAGGTATATTAGAGATAAGTAGTAGGGTAGTAGTCGATTTAGGTATATTAGTATAAGGGGCTAGCCCCTAGTGTAACGAATACTCAAACTGGCTAACTAAACTTGGCTGGGTGTTCGCTGGTTGGTATGCTATGATAAGAAGAAGACTATCGGGTTGTTCACTTGGAAGTGAACTCGTTACATGTATCAAAGATGTCAAACTAATATGATAAGATTGATAACTAAGTTGAGCACGAAGCTCCTATCTAATGGCAGACGTGCCAGTCTTATATAGAACCTTCGTTCTCTTGTGCTAACTTGCTAGACTCGTCGCTCGGTCGCTGCTAGACTGGTAGACCAGTCGCCCCGTCTAGCGACATATATCACGTGACTGTAACCAAAGGAAATCCTTGGATCGCTTAGCTAGTCTAAGCATCCCTATTTGCTATAACTACTCGGATAGTGCTCGACCTGTCAGGGCGCCGCCTAGTCTTCATTCGTCACGTAAACACGTGATTCGTGACACTTAGGTATAGTACTAGCTATACTAGTACTAACTAAGCCTTACTAAGAGAGCTACTTCTCCTTTATAGTAGAGCCTAAGAAGATTCCTTCTCTCTCCTTTATCGAACTTATTAAATACTATATTAAACCTTCTCTATTTACGTTAGTCTCTTATAATATTAAGTTCGATTAATTATAGTCGATTAAATTATAGATCTCCCTAATCCTAATAAGTTTAAGGCGGCCGCTAGACTAAGCCTACTAGCGAAAAAGAGCTATAAAGGGATATCGAAGGTAGAACTTTACTAAGCCCTCTAAGATATCTACTAGTATTAGGGGATACTAGAAGCCGAGCTAATAAGGTTAAATACCAAAGGAAAGAAGAGAGAGACCTAACTAAGTACGTCGGAAAGCTCTATATCTATAAACGACCTTATAAGAGCTTTATATTCGTCGCTTAGAATAATAAACTAGTCGAACTCCGACTACTAACTATTAGGCCCTAGAGACTAGAAACTACCTATCTAAGATAAGTATATAAATACCTTCCGGGATTACCTTATAAGATTTAAAAGCTTATATATAGTATAGTCTATAGTAAGACTAGCGTTCTCTATATATTATTACTAGAACGCTATTTATAATACCCTTCTACTATACGAGCGAGCTCGAATAAAATACTTCTAGGAGAAGGGGAACCCTAGATAAGGTAGAGATCTTATAGCTTTCTTTATATAGCTCGATAAGACTTTCGTAGATAGTAATAAATAAGCTAAAGCCTTAGAAAAGCTTATTAACCTAAACTACTCCTTTAGTTAACCTTAGTGTAAATACTAGCTTAAATTTGATAAACTTCTACTAAGGGCGAGTAGAGAAAGCTAAGAAAATAATATAAAGATTAGCTAGCTATCTTAAGAATATCTTTTTAAACCCTATTCGAATATATATAGCTACTATAGTTAAAATACTAGACTACTGTAAGTTTTCTAAGAAAGTAGAGTATATTATAACTAACCAACCTTAAAATGACTAACTAGTTTAAATTATTAAATAGGAAATAAAAGGAAAAAAATAAAAAGTCTAAGATAAAAACTATAGTAATAACGTACTTAAAGGGTTACTTCGTACTACCCTAACTAGACGCTAGTAGAGATACTATAATAGCGCTAATATAAATAGGTAGCGGCTAAGGAAAAACTACTAAGGACTATAAAGTTATAATCGGGAAATAGAGAGCTAAATAGGTAGACGTTATAAAAAGAGAAAAATACTAAGAGAAAAGACTTTGCTTCTGATATAAAGCTTTAAGATACTAGATCTAAGAATATCTATATAATCTACCTTTATAACTAGTGAAGATTAATTAAGTTAGAGTAAGTCTAGTACTAGAAGATAATAATAAAATAGCTAAGCCCGATTCTTCCGAGTTAAGAAAAGACTAGCTCTTAGTTATAGTTAGGAACTAAGAGTAAAAGGGGTACTAGTAAAGGGATAGGAGGAGGCTAAGAAATTAATAAACAAAAACCTTATATATAAGTTAATTATAATTATAATATTTATAAGTCTTTAATAGTTAATAAATAAAAAGATATAGATCTAATAAAAGTCGAATTTATTAAAATAAGGATACCATACTCTAAGTAGTATTACTCCTTAGCTAGAGTAGATTCGATTCTAATTTTAGGTAACTCTTAAAGCTTAAAGTTAACTTTATATAACTTCTAATTAAGTAAGCTAGTAAGCGGGCTTTTATTCTAAAGGTTAATTAACTAAATAAAGTTCTTAAATTTAATCTATAGAAAAATTATAGTTATTCTATCTATAAATATATCCTTCGTTAGAATATATATAAGCTCGAAGCTCCCTTGTTAGTACTCCTATTATAGCTATATATTTTAAATATTAATATAATAGAGCTTAGTAGATATATACTAGTATTCCCCTATAACTAGATAAATTATCTATATATTATTATACTATATTATTTATAGATCTCCTACCTAGAGCTAAAGCTCTTTAAATAACTAATAGAGTACTATAGTCTTTATAGCTAAGGTTTTAACTCTAATTAATTTAGATTTAGTAGAAGAAGTAGTAATAGTATTTTATTAAGTAGCTCTTTATATAATTAACCCTCTAAATAGTAAAATAATATATTTATAAAATAAACGTCTTATCTTTATATTATTAGTAAATAAGATATTAGAAGCTTTAACTAAAAGGTTAGACTTATATTCTACTAAAAACTTAATTACTAAGAACCTTATACTATAGAGATAGCTAATAGTCTATTCTACTACTTAGATATAAATTAGAAATAGATTAGTTAAGAAATATAAAAGTAGTAAGTAAAAGTAATATCTACTTTAATTATTATCTTTAAGTATAGAATAGACCTAACCTATTGCTAGAAGAGCTTAATTATAATAGCTATTATATTCTCTTTAAATTTATAAAACTTAACCTTAGGTAAAGGAGTACTTAGGCTTATTTTATTTATAAGCTTAAATTACTCTACTATCTTCTTAATATATATATTATATAAGAGCTAGAGTTTTTTACTCTTTTATCTCTAATAACTCTTATACTAAGAAACTACTTAATATTATAAAGGTTATATAGTTTATATATTTAACTAAGCTTAGTAATTAAGGTCTAGGCCTTCAGTTTATCTTTTTTATAATATATAAACTAAATATTATTTATAAAGAATAATATAAAGATAGTATATTTTATAGTTATATATATATAAGTTAGAGCTCTTTTATATAATAAAATTATTCTAAGAATATCTTTTAAAGTAGTTATAAATTTATTAAACTAAAGTACTAAAGAATCTTGGAGTTTATATAAAGTATAGTTGATTTTTAATACAATTTCTTTCTTTTTAAATCTATTTAGTGTTTAGTATATAAACTAGTACTATTTTAGTTAATCTAAAAGTACTAATAATTATATTTATTATATTATATTACTTTAGTTTTAAGTTAAAATATACTACTATTACTATAGTAAGTCTAAATAACCTTAAAGTAAGCGTAGCTATATGGGTAAATATAATTAAATCGTTTAGCTATAAATTACTATATACTACTATATATAAGTAATAGTATATTAGGAAACTATTTTTTTTATATATAAATATTTATTAATGTGACGGTTCTGACCGTCACGTGCCATTCATATCACGTGGATTCCTTAGCGAACCACATTGTATTTAGACTCAAGCTCTCTCGAGCTCCCCTCTTCTCCTCAGCTTAGAATCTTCGAATAGACAGTTCTACGATTCCATAACCTACACCTTGGACGCTCCTTGAGCAACACATCGTACGTGTCGTCACAATTAAAGTAGAATTAGTAATATTATTAAAGTAACTTTAGATCTTTTAATTTCTATTTAGTATTTTAGATCTTCTTAGGTCTTAATTTTATTTAAGTAGTCTTATATAAACTATTAACTATATTCATATTGCAATAACTTTTTAAAAATTTTAAGCTTCTTTAGTAGCTTACTTTTATAAACTCTAAGAATATCTAGTTCTAATACTAGTAATTCTAATATTAGAGAGTTAAATTTAATATCTTTTTAGTTATTTTTAAGTAATTTTTATATTATAGTAAATATAGCTTTAATATTACTAAGGTTATATTTAAAAAGTAGTAGGTAGGTATCTATAAATAGATCCTAGTAATCTAAGAAACTTATTACTAAGTTATAAAGTAGTATATCTAATAGTAAAGTATATATTCTATTACTATTCTTATCTTTTTTAGTTTATAATCTAGTTCTTATTTAAATATTTAGTATATCTTTAGTTTTACTAAACTTATTTTTATATACCTTTTTAGGCTTAGGTATAAGAGTTACGCTTAAACTTATAGTTTATAGTACTCTATACTTAACCTTACTAAGTAAAGGTTATATACTTATCTCTTTTATGGCCTAAGTTAATAATTATAGCTAGGATTCTAAGAAAGCTTTATTAATATATTCCTAATTAGGCTAGTCTAATATAGGACTTTCTAATTCGTAAGCTTATATTATACTATCTAAAGGGCTATTAAGTATCTTTTACTACTCTTTCTTAGTAGTACTTCTAGGGGAACCTAGTAAGTAGCTATCTTATACTTTTTAAAATTATTCTAGCTCTAGTATAGGTTCTAGAGTTAAAAGTTTTTACTTAAGTATTATAAGATCTAAGAGTACCTCTAAGTTTTAAAAACTAGAAGTATCTTTATCTTTCTTAAGCTTTATTTTTAGAGGATTTATTATTTTAGAATCTTTAGTTTTATTATTTATTATTATTAGATCTTTTATCTATAGTAGCTTTAAATTACCTAGTATATTAATAATAGTATCTATAGAATATTATATAGTTTTAGTAGTTACTATATTCTATATAATTCTAAGAGTTAGTTAAAGTATATTACTAAATATAATCTTATACTCTATAATAGTTTTAGTATCTTATTTTTTATTTCTAGTAATATCTCTTATAATAAGAATTAAATAGTTATTCTTTAGTTTACTTACTTTATTATAAAAAATAGATTTATTAAATATTAAATTTCTAGTAATAATAACTCTATTAAGTTGTAGTACCTAGATCTAGTAGATATTACAATTAATATGTTCTACTAAATACTTTATATACTTATAAGGTCTTAATTTAAAGGCTTTTACTTCTTTTCCTACTTCTCTTTCTTTAATAAGTAGATATACTCTATATTTATATATATAGATCTTATTCTAGTTAGGTTTTAGGTTAAATAAAATAGAAAATGTAATCTCTAGATTATACTAATAAAAGTACTACTAAAACTAGAAATATAAAACCTTATTTAGCAATTTCCAACTATAGTATTTAGATAGTATTTAGTTATAAAAGAATACTATGGTCTTTATTAATTTAGGCTAGAGTTTTAATAGTAAGTTTATACTAGTTAGTATCTTAATAGAGTATATAGTAACCTTTTATCCTACTTATTTAATTAAACAATTAGGTTTATAAGTATAGGTAGAAGATAATTTAAGTTTTATACTTTACTTTTTAGCTTAAGTCTTAAATAAAGTATTTCTCTTAATTCTAATAACTACTTTCTTATTATCTAACTTTAAGATATAGATAGATAATTAGTACTAATAGTAAACCTATAGTTTAAAGTATTAAAGGTTATTAAAAATACTTATTAAAGATTTATTTATTAACTAGTAACTATACTAGTTTTCTACTAAATATATCCTTTACTAGAAGTAATATAGTATATTCATTAAATCCTAATTTATAAAAGAATAGATCTTAAATAACTTTCTAGAAGGAATAAAGTAATAGATTCTTTAAAAGTTATTATAATATAACTTATAATATATAAGTAATAGTATAAGTCTTATACTTAATATATAGTATACCCTAGATTTTTATATTATATATATAGAGAATAAGTTCCTTAAGTACCTTTTTACTTATATCTTAAATAAAGGTACTGTATAGTAATATTATCTATTCTTGGTTAAGTATAGTTAAAAGAAGGTCTAAATAGTCTTCTCTTTTAATTAAGAGTTTAGTATATTATTATACTTAGTATCAGAGATTATAGGTAAGTAGAAATAGGTTTATATTAAAGGAAGACTAGGTTTAGCTTATACTCTAACTATTTAACTACTAAAGATTTTACTACTAGTCTAATATATAAAGTATAATCTAATCCTAAAAACTATAATCTTTTCTTTAATAAAATAGCTTTAGATATAATATTAATATAGAATTTATTTATAATAGTAACCTTTTTAAATACTAAGTCCTAGGTACTAGGTCTATCTAGCCTATTTACTACTTTCTTAATAATATATTTCCTATAACCTAAAATCTTTATATAAGAAGTCTTAGTTTTAATAGTCTTATTAGGTCTAGCTAGCTTAAAAGACCTAGGAATAAGTAATAATTTACTATTAATAAGATAGAGTATTTTATAATTATTTAGTAGAGTACTCTTACTTAATAAGTAATAACTAAAATTAAGTATAGCAGAGTATACCCTAAGGTTCTACCATAGGTTACTAGATAATATATCTATTAAAGCTAGGTCTAAAATAATACTAAAATATAAAATAAGAAAACAACTTAAATAATCTCTTAGAAGGATCTACTTTAATTCCCATTTTCTTATCTAAGTAAAGCTAACCCTACTAGATAAGTTATTTTCTTAGTTCCTTAAATTTATTTTTTTAAAGCTTAGTAAAAATATCTTAGATATACTTTTTAGTTATAGGTTTCTTTGAAAGTAGATTATAGTATTTAGTTAAAGTATATTCTAATTAGTAATACTTCTCTAGTCTAAAGTTATAAAATAGATTTAAGTAAAGATATTTTATTAAGCGCTTATTATAGCCTAATATTACTCTACTTAGCTTTTTATTAGGTTTATCTAATACTATAATATAAATCTAATAGCTCTTAGCTTTCTTAGTAGTTAAGGTTATATTTTTTATAATACTAAGAAAACCTTAATAAATCTCTTAGTTAGAGCTACTTCTTTTTTAAGAGTTATTTATTCTACTCTTTTAAATATTTATAACTATTTTAAGAAATTTATTCTTTAGTAGTAGTGTATTAATATTAAGAATACCTAAGTAGTATACCTAGTTATATATATTGTTCTATTCTTAAACCTACTTAGTAAGATTAATATTCTAGTTTTTAATAAATATAAAAATTTAAAGATAATCTTATTAGGCCTATATCTTCTAGATCTCTAGGATAGGTCTTAAGGTAGAGGCTAGCTCTTAAATTATAGACTAAGTTATATACTATTTATTACTATTATAGTACTCTAAGGTTATTATTATATTAAAGTATTAATATATATCTACTATAGTAGAGATATACTTGTGACGGAGCTGGATTTCATTTGACAGGATTTCATTCGCTTGGCCAAGCACGTGACGAGACTTGGCATTGGAACAACTTAAATAACTTCGCTCCTTTCAGATTCTCTTCTCTCTTTAGTTTGATTTCTTCGTACCTACGGTTTTAGTTCTAGCAATTGATTCAAAAGCTGTATACACTTTATCCTTTGTTGGCATCCGTGACAATACTAACTAATTTCCTTAATCGACCTCTAAGTATCTTAGCGCTTTTCTTCTTCTAGCTTATACTAATTTTAGATAAGTATAAAGGAGTATAATACTATCTTAATTACTATAACCTCCAAGACTAGTAAGTAATCTAGTAGTAGCCTATATTTATTAACTAGTTTAAGATTTTTCTTCTAATTCTCTATAGCTTTAGTATAGTCTTGGTACTTAGTAGTTTCTTTAAACTTACAAAAGTCTTTATAAGCTACTATAATCCTAGATATAAGAGATAGGCTTATAAATTTTAAAGTTTAAAGTATTAGAAGTATTAGGGTTAACTAAGTACTAAATAAGTTTTAAGTTTATAAGTTACTTAAGCGTAGAGTACTATAGATTCTAGTTCTTACTTAAATAAAGCTTTAGATAAAAGTTTAATAAAAAAGTATTAATATATACTATAATAATTAGATTAAAGGGGGAGAGAGAGAATCTTATTATAGATTTTAATTTAGCGTTATAAGAATAACGTTTTAATAATTACTAAGATTATAAAAGAAGTAGTTATATTATGTTAAAAGCTTATAGAATTAAGTAGGAGGGAGTACCGGTTTATATATACTAGCGCGTATACCCCTCGGCTAATACCTGGACAAGCTCTACTATAACGGTAGTAGAGTACTATACGTAATATACTACGTAATAAAAGTTTAAGGTTCTAAAGTAGTTTAAGGTATTAAATACTATAACTTTAGTACTTTTTATTTATATTATTTACCTAGGGAATATACCCTAAGGGGTAACTATACTCTCTAATCTAATTCCTTAATAAAGGAACTCTACTAGAGTTATAATTAAGGGTTATATATAGCTTAAAGAAGACTTATTTCTTTATTTAGGCTTTCTTTATATAAATACCTATTTTCTTATATTTTTACTAACTTAAGTAGTTAGTACTTAAATACTATAGTTTTGATAATAGCTTTAAATAAGTTATTAGTTATTACTATTCTCATAATAGCTTTGAAGTTATTTATAGAGGAATAGTTTTTAAAAGACTTTATTTAATTTATTTCTAGGGTATTATTTACTTAAAACGCTTTTAAATATAACTAATTATAATTAATTTATATTATTACTAGCTACACGCTTTCTTAACTTATTAATAATATTACCTAAAGCTAGAAACTTTATCTCAATATTATATAGAGGCTCTACTTCTTCTATAACCTCAGTTTTAACAACACGTACGATATGTTGCCCGTGGGCGTCCAAGGTGTAGGTTATGGAATCGTAGAACTGTCTTATACGAAGATTCTAAGCTGAAGAGAAGAGGAGAGCTCGAGGGAGCTCGAGTCTACATACATGGTGTGGGTCGCTAAGCGGCGCCACGTGATACAAGTGGCACGTGATGGTCAGAACCGTCACATTACCCCCCCCTCCGAAAAAAGCTTGTCCTCAAGCTTGTAGGCATCCCTGTACTGTCGTCCAATTCTTTATACGAATCCAACCCATTCTCCCAAGCCTTAATCCATTCCTGAAGTCGACGCGGTGGTCCTGGCTCTGTAGGATATTGCAAGTGGAAGCTTCTAAGCTTGTGTGGCGAGTACTTAAAGTCTGATGCCGGGTACCATTCTGCGTCCTTATCATGTCCTACCCATTTAGCTCTATAATACAGTGTGTTTCTTGTCTTTTTTACTACAACTAGCTGTTCTAATTCCCACTCCTCGTCGTCTGTGATCTATATCGGTGGCGGTGGCTCATTTGCTTGTCCTGGCAGAGGGTCGTCTGAGGCTTTTCGTAGTCGGTCTGTTGAGAATACAGGGTGTATTTTCATAGACGCTGGCAGCTTGACCTTGTAGGAGTGTCCTACTTTTTGAATCACTTCGTATGGACCTGCCATTTGATGGTCTAACTTGTGACTAGGGCGCTCTGTCTTCCAGTTTCTTGTAGATACCCAGACCTTATCCCCTACGTCGAAGTCTACTTTTCGTCTATGTGGGTCAATATCCCTTCGTTTCTTGTCTTGCGCTTCCTTCATGATTGTACACGCTATTTCCCATGCTTCTTGAAGCTTCCTAACCACTCGCTGTGCCTCTTCCTGATTTAGCTTCTCCTTTACTGTAGCCGTATCTGGCGTGTCCCAGTCAAAAGAGGTACGAGGGGGGTAGGCATTAAGGAGCTCGAATGGCGACATCCCAATGCTCTCGTGGGGTAGCGTCAGCTGGGCATAGTCCATAATAGGCAGGAGTTCAGACCAGTTGTCCTGATAGTAGTTGACAAACGGGCGTAGGCGCTGGTCTAAGTACAGGTTCATGATTTCTGTTTGTCCATCTGTCTGAGGGTGGAAGGCTGTAGACAGTTTAATCTGGATCCCTAGTATACGGCAGAACTCGTTCCAGAAATTAGAGATAAACTGAGGTCCTCGGTCAGACACAATTGTCTGTGGCGCTCCACGATGTCGGTAGACATACGATATGTATAGCTGGGCCATGTCCTTAGCCGTTGTAGTCTTGTAACAAGGAACAGATGTGCTTTGCTTGCTGAGACGATCTACTACTACAAATACTGCGTCGTATCCGTGTTTGTCTCTTAGCATTGACTTAAAATCCATACTAATATGCTGCCCAGGCCGGTCCGGGACTGGCAGCGGGTGCAGGAGTCCTGGCGTCCGGTCTCGAGGAACGTGGGCTCGCTTACAAGCGTGACAGTTACGGATATACTGGGTCACGTCTCGGGCAAGTCCTTTCCAGTAGTACTTCTAACTAAGGATACGTGTCGTCTTTGTCTTGCCAGGGTGTGCAGAAGAGATCTGATCGCGAGCTTCTCGAATTAAATCAGCTACTAGGGTGTCTTGTGTAGGAACCACTAAACGTCCCTGGTAAAGCAGAAGTCCGTTGTATAGCTGGAAGTCACTTGTCTGGTCCTCTGCTTGCTTTCGTAGAGCGACGAGTGATTCTGCTGTACGATTGGCTGTCAAGATTCGCTCTACTAATTGACTCGGCTCGCGCATCGCTTCGTCTAAGGGAGCGAGCTCTAGGCTATTGTTCTCCTTCCACTCGTGTATTACAGAGACTTTATCTGGGTCTACTTCAATACCGTCTATACTGACTATAAAGCCGAGGTACTTCGTACGAGTAACGCTAAATTCACACTTCTTGATATCTGCTTGTAGTCTAGCATCACGGAGCCTTTGGAGGACCTTTTTTACGTGTTCGTCGTGCTCAAGAGGGTTGTTAGAGTAAATGAGGATGTCGTCTAAGTAGGCAGTACAAAAGTCGTCTAGGTAGTCGAATAGCACGTCATTCATATAGCGCTGGTACGTTGTAGGACCATTCGTGAGACCAAAAGGGAGTACTTTGCACTTGTACGAGCCATACCTGGTACGGAAAGTCGTTAGGTCTTCGGCGTCTGGGTGTATCCGGATACGGTGAAAAGCCTAACGGATATCGAGCTTTGTAAAGATCTTTGCTCTAGCGAGGGTTTCGTCAATTAATAGTAAGGGATATCGATCCTTGCGGGTAAGAGCATTAAGCTTGCAGAAGTCGATATAGAAGCGTAGGCTACCATTCTGCTTGCGTACAAAGAGAGTAGGCGAGGCAAAGGGAGCTTGGCTTGACTCGATAAATCCCTTGTCCAGGTTCTCAACTATGTACTACTTAATTGCTTTGAGCTTATCTGCTGACTAATGATAAAGCGGGCTATATCCAAGGGTGTTTGGAGCTTCTAGCTCAATTCGGTGATCGTACTAGCGGTGAGGCGGGAGCTTGTCTGATGCTGCCTTTGAGAACACGTCTTTGTACAAGCTATACTGTAAAGGCAGCTTGTCCTTAATCTCCTGGACCGTTGCTTGGTCATCTTCGAGAGTCTCTTTCTCTTGGATCGTCCGGTCTAACTCATATAGGCTAGCAGAAAAGAACTCATTCTCTTTTCGTCGTAGGTGAAAGTGGGATCTGTTTGCACTAATATGAGCGATGTCTACCGAAGGCAGGGATTGCTGTACTAGGGAGTCTAGCGAGGTAGGCAGTTGAAATGTGTTTTCTAGTAGGTTAAGCTCCTGCTGCATTTGACGTATCTTGTCTCGTATGTCCCATTCGTGCTTCTGGCCACTAATAGTCTTGATTTCGCTTGTGTCCTGGCTCTCATGCCCTGAGTCTATTTCTTCTAAGAGAACGCTAGACTGAGGTAGGCTGGCAGGGCGAGCGAGGATGCGAGAGGGCTTGTCTTGTCTGCCATCCTGACATCGTATGTCCTCCCTCTCTATAGCACGGTCCCTAGCTAGTACATCTCGCTGATGATCAGGCTGGGTGTCTTGAGGAGCGATGTGGCTTCTAGGTATAAGGATCTCTTTCTGGAAAGTAGGCGGGACAGAATGCTTGTCGTCGTCCGGCTACATCAGTCTTCCTTGTCCTGGATTTAGCCATATTTTAAAGTAGCCCATCCACTTAAGTCCAAGTATAACATCGTGGTTTCCAAGGTCTAGGATACAGAAAGGGATGTCTCTTTGTCGGCGTCCATCTACAGAGAGTTGAAGAGTAAGGATATAAGTAACAGACTTGCTTGCTTTACTATGGAATCCTTTGGTTGTTGTAGGTCGTTTTAATTTTTCAGGTATAAGGTTAAAGAACTTAGCTATATCAACAGCGTAAGCAGTATTAATAAAAGCAAAGTCGTTTGCTCTAGTGTTAATTAACGCGTGGGTTATAATTGCAATTCTATTGTTTCCTAGTGTATAGGGAACTGTAAAATGTTTTCCACCTATTAATCGAGTCAAATCAATATTTTTTAGACTAAGAGCATAACCTAGACAGGAGTCTTGGCATAGGGTTCCTCTTTTCCCGAGTCGTATACAGGCTCCTCGTCTATTGTTTCTCCTTCAATCTCCTTGACTTCTACCCGCTTTGGCTCTGAGCAGGTAGCAGCAAAATGTCCCTTCTTGTAGCAGTTGTAGCATGTAGGCTCAATGTGGGCATCTGTAAGCACTGGACGTCTTGCTTTGTTAGCTCGGGGCTTTTCGCTAGTAGCGCGCTTAGGGGCAAGGTTTGTAGCACTCGATGATAGGTCGGACGTAGGGCGTTGAGAGCGTGAAACAGAGTCATATGTCGGCGGTAAAGCTAAAGTTGAAGCTTGCGGGGCTTGCGTAGTTGACTTTCCTTTGTATCGCTTCTGAAGCTCCTCTCTTGCGGTAATACGCTTTAACTCCGTATCTGAAGACAAGAAGCTTGCTGACAGTTCCTGATATGTATCCAAGGTACGTAGAATCGGGGCTATTCCTTTCTGGAGGGGCGTCGTCAGTCTGTCGTACAAGTCTACGCGGAGGCTGTCTTGAGTGCTTCTCCTGCTTGCTAAGTGTAGGAAATGGGTCTAGAACTCAGCGAAAGTCTGGGTTGTCTTCATAGTACAGCGATGGTTATACTCGTATCTGGCATCTCGTACTTGGTTTGGGTTTGTGTAGATAGAAGCAAGGTACTCGATCATCTCTCTAGCAGAAGCAAAACGTGTCTAGGAGTCTTCGTCGTAGCGTGGCTGAAGGTGTCGCTGGGCGTCTCTAATAATACGATTGAACAAGTAAAGCATCTTGTCTTCTTCGTCTTGGAAGTGGTCTACGTTGCTCCTAAATTTACCTTGAATCTGGATCTTCCAGCTAGGAAAAGTAGGGTCTTGTCTATCAGATAAGAGCTGTGGGTCTGGCTGTTTCTTTGAGTACTTGTGGCTAGTACTCGAGCTTGGTGTCGCGGAATCAGGGGTATTGCGTTCGATATATTGAGCGACATGTTGAGCTGAAGGTGACAGGGCTGCCTGTTGGCCCTTGGTACTGCCTAAAGTCGTGAGTCGATCGAGGATCTGGCCCAGCATTTTGTCGGTATTAGACTGGTTCTTAGAGAGGACGCGGATCTGTTCTTGAAGCTGGGATGCGCTAACCTCCTCGGCATCGTCGTAGTCAGAGTCTTGCTGTATGTAGTTAAACTAGCAGCTGGAGGTCTGCCATCGTCGACCTGGATTGTATTGTCCTGGGTGTCGGCATTGTCGGTAGAGCTTTGTCCTGCTCTTAAGGAGTTCTTTTAGTACGCTCCCGCGGGACGCGCTTTTGGTGCCATCGTAGCAACTGGTGAATATGTGGTAAAGATGAGGTTGTGACTGTAGGTCGTAAAGGTGAGGTGTACGCGTAAAGAAAGTCTGTCTTCTGAATTGGCGTGTATCTAGGGCGCTCTGCTCGCTGGATCTTCTCAAGTCCCTTTGAAAAGCTTTGCGGCTAGGCAAATGAGGATCATAGGGTCCTTCTACCGCGACGGATAGACAGGGAGGGATATTCAGTAAAGCCTTCCCAGGCAGTGTAGGAGAGCTTAGAATAATGTGACGACACGTGCGATATGTTGCCTGTGGGCATCCAAGGTGTAGGTTATGGAATCGTAGAACTGTCTTATTCGAAGATTCTAATCTGAAGAGAAGAGAAGAGCTCGAGGGAGCTCGAGTCTACATACATGGTGTGGGTCGCTAAGCGGCGCAACGTGATACAAGTGGCACGTAATGGTTAGAACCGTCACATTAGTATTAGTTTTTATAGGTATAATAGTATCCTTTCTAGTAGTACTAGTTCTAGAAGACTCTCTAGCTTACTTTCTACTAAGTACTATTATAGTAGGATACTCTTATAAGCGAGTAGTAATAAGTATATTATTAAGCTCTTTATCTTTATAATACTCTAGTACCTAGTTAATTATAGTATAATATATTTTAATTTATCTATTTTAAAATTAGTATAAGTTACTTTAAACTAAGATTTATTAAATACCTTACTTAGATTTTCTATTAGAGCCTTAAGGTTTATAAAGAATACTCTAAAGCTAAAGTATAAAGGGAGTATAAAATAGTAGAAGAGGTTTATAAGTATAACCTTTGGAGTACTAGAAGTAGTATATACTTATATACGTACTTAAAATATTATAATATATACTTTTATTCTTGTCTTCTCTATATAGTATAACTCAAGTATAACTAAGGTAAGGAGTAATATAAACTTTACCTTATTAGCGTACTCTTCTTAATTAGGATAGTATAGGTTTAAGTATAGGTAAATATATATAAATTTAACTATTATTATTTTTAAGCTTTTTTTCGAGAACTTTTAATATAGAACTCTTTATTATTATTGATAGTATCTAGAGTAAAAAGAATAAAAAGATCTAAAAAAATTAATTCTACTAGGGTACTAAGTATTAATAAAGGGATTCTTAAAGATAGGAGGGACTTTAGATAAAGATAATAAGGTATTAGGGTTAGGTTAAGAAATAGAAGTAGACTTAGGCTTAGGTTTATATTTAGGTTTAGGCTTAGTATAGCGAACTAGGCTATTAAGTAATCTAGTACGCTATTAATATATTAGTAGGGTATAGTAAGGCTTAAACTTTAGATCTTAGATTAAGGGACCTTAATACGCGTTTATAAGATTAAAATATTATATAATAGAGCTATACTTACGCTTATCTTCGCGCTTTTTATAATATAAGTATTTAAGGTTCTTACGATATAATCTTCTTTAGTTTAGCGTAGTATTATAATGGTATTATAGTATTATATTATAGTAGCCTAGAGGTAAAAAAAGTAAAGACTAAAGATAGTATATATCCTAGCGTACCTAAGGAGTATATTATATAGTATATTATAAGGGGCGCTCTACTTCCTTTATAGTAGAGCTCTTTTAGGTATTAGCCCAGGGATATACGCGCTAGTACTATATAAACTTATACTCCCTCCTATATAATTAAGTAAGCTTTTAACTTAATATAACTACTTCTTTTATAATTACTTTACTCCCTCCTTTATACTCCTAGAACACGTTATAATTCCCGCTATAATCGGCTAACTATAAGGTAACTTATAAAAGATCTTTAAAAAGTTTAGAATAAGAAACTATAAAGTAGGTAAAACTCTAAGAAATCTTTTATAATAAGAGTAAATAGTTTATTAGCTAAAAAGAATATAAGTAATATCTAAGGATATTAAAAACTAGTAATCTATAGTAGGTTTCATTATATACTTTAGTTATATTACTTAAATAAACTTAGTATTCTCTATATTAGTATTATTTTACTATCGGAGAACTTAGAGCTCTACTAAAAAACAAAATACTTTATTTATTACTATTATTACGTTTATAAATCTATTAAATCTAGTATAGTAGACCTATAGTATATATCTACTAGGTTTATAATAGTAGATAAATTAATAAAAGTGCTAGATAAGGTAAAGTTTAAAAGGTTCTTAGAATAATTAGATTTACATGAATTACCTTCGAATTTAATTAATTAATAAACCTAGGTATAATAGTAGAAAAGGGGTATATTATTAGTATTACTATACGAACATCGAGTAAATACGCTATATAAGTTATAGTACGTACAAGTTAGCCTTAGGGCTAGCAGGGGCGCTAGCGCCTTAGTACTACTATATAATAGCGAGTACCTATAACCTTTACTCGGTATATATATCTAATAGTCGAATATAATACTATTCTATTTATATTAATACTTTATCTAGACTTTCTATTAGAGTTAAACTAATACTAATTAGTAAGCGCGTATAGATTAGATAACTCTATATAATATAAGTATTATATATAACAGATTTTTCTAGTATCGCTATTATATTCGAGCTATTAAGAGTATAGTCCTATTTACTAGAAGATTACTCGGCTAGAAGTTACTAAGCTTAGTAGAGTTTTCGAAATAGTACTACGCTATTATAATTAGGTATTTCTTACTATTTATCTAACCTACGATTACTTCTCTTAAAACTAGTTATAATACTAGTACTAAGGCTTCTTTAAAAATACCTTTAAAATAATAATAATAATAATAATAATAGTATTCACCCTAGAATTAATTAAGCGCGATTATTCTAGAATATAATTTACTATGAGCGTATATATAATTATACGTAGGCTCTTAAATAATAATACTACTAATTATACGTAGGCTCTTATATAATAATACTACTATATTACTTTATACTTAGTACTTTCTATTCTAACTACTATACCTCTATACTAACGTTAGATCTTTAATATTTTAATATATAGTAGGAAATATATATATATTAATAAATATACTAGATACTAATAAAGGAGGTACGTCTAGGCTACTAGACCCGGACCTAGATTTAGACAATCTAGATAACTCTTCGAACAAGGATAACTTTAATAATAATAAGTAAGCTACTAGCGCGAAGAAGGATTAACTAGTAAATACTCTATATAGAATTATTTACTAAAAAGCTATAAAATACTTAGATAAAGATAAAGAGGATAAGAATCTCTTTAATATCTTTTACAAGAACTTTAAATCCTAAGACTATAATAAATAGAAGTAAGTAAACATATTTACCTTAAGTAAACTTTATAACTATTTAAGATATTATAGTATATAGGTTAAGAAGAAAGAGATAAAAGATAGAGGTTCTACTATTATTTAATTACTAATAAATATACTTACTAAAAGTACTCTAAGACCCTAGACTTATAAAGAGATATTAGATTTATATTCTAATATAAAGACTAGATTTACTAATTTCGACTACTAAATAGATAATAAGATAGAATCTAGAGCTTTTAATCTCTTAAGAGCTAATCTAGTAGCTCTATTACTGACTCCTAGAAAGTCGACTATAAGCTTTAGTATAAAACTAAGTAGTTTTAGTATAAAATTAAGTATATCTTTAAATAAACGTTTTATTTTATATATAAGTAACTTCTTAAATTATTCTTAGAACTCTATAGTATAAGTACCTATTAGAAAATCTATAATGAACTTACTTATACTACTAGTTATTCTGCTAGTTTCTAGTATAAATACTATAGGAAACTTACTAGTACTACTAGTTTTACTACCTATTACTCTATAACCTTCTAGTATAAATATTATAGGAAACTCCTTTATTCTACTACCTCCTAGAGTAAATCTAATAAATATCTAATAACGTATAAGCTATACTTTCTAGAATACTACTCTGTTAAATACTACTTCCTATAAGTAATCTACCTAAGGTATATAGCTATTTAGAGGACTACTACTACCAGTTCTACTAGTTCTACTACTAAACCTATATATACTACTCTAATAATAGCTAGTCTAAATAGGATATTAACTCTAATTCTTTAGTACTGATCTAATTCGGCTACTACTAATATTAGTAGTATCTATAAGTAAATTAGTACTTTAGGTAATAATAAAGGTATATGCTATAAATATAAAATATAGTAGATTATTAGATATATTTATATACAAATTGGATACATTCTATAAAATAGTAGGACTTTATAGTATTAAGAATAATAGTGTTTTTAAAGTATTTCCTATTATACTAGAAGGAGACGCTTCTAACTATTACTTCTAAAAACTCTTTAGATAACTATATATTACTTTTATAGTTATAGTATAGGCTATCTAAGACCACTTTAAGGATAGTAATTATAAGAGATATATTTAAGATAAGAAAGAGAAGTATACTCTCGGATATATTAAAGCTAAATACCCTAGAAAGTTTACTTCGAAGTACTTTAAGATTTTACTTAGTAAGATATAAGAGCTATAATATAAACTAAGTAGACTACTTTAGTAACAAGAATTTTTATAATAATATTTTCTATAAGTTACTACTTATAATAATATTAAATACTTTATAGTTATTATAAATATACTACTTTTAATTAGCTTTCTAATTTTAATAATATAATCTTCTATTATATAATATAAATATATCAATAGTACTACTTATAGGGATATAAATTAAGCTAAAGCTACGTATACTACGAGATATATAGTAGCTACTTTAAAGGTACTAGGTCCTTTATCGAAAGCACTAAAGACTTTTAATATAAAGCTAGGTTTAAAGTAAACCTCGACTAAGGCTCTATAAACTCTCTATATAGATTGTATATATTATAAGGCTACTACTACTAACTTTTAGAACTCGTATAATAAGACGTGTTATATCTATAAGAAGGTCGGTTATTAGTCTACTAATTACTCGAAATTAGAGTAAAAGGCTATAAAGGAGAAGTAGTAAGGTCGGTATAAGAGAAAGTATACTAGAGATAATAAGAAGAATATTAATTATAATATATAATATTATATCTTTATTATAAGTATAGAAGGAATAAAAGATAAATATTAAGCTACTAAGACTTTATTTACTATAACTAATAAAACGTTATCTAATAATAATAAACTAGTATAGATAGGATTAATAGAGAGCTATAATATTATAGAGTTACTTAATAATAGAGATACTAAGCATATTACGGAACGTACTAACTAGCCCCTTTGTTTACTTAGTATATAACTCCTATATTAGGCGAGATAGCCTATACGCTATATAGTTCTAGAAGAGTTAAGGCTAGTCTTATTTAAGTTACGCTAGTCTTAGATAGGAAGGTTCTATAATATAGGAGAGCTCCTATATTAGGGTACTACTTTACCTTAGCTAGCTACTTTTAAATTATCTACTTTTTATAACTTATTTTAATAGTCTCCTATTTTATCCTTAACAAAGTAGCTTATTAACTATTTAAATAACGTATCTTACTTATACTAGATAAGGCTTAAGTCTATAAAACTACCAAAGGTATTATTAACTATTAAGGAGCTAACTCTAAATAAGTACTAAAGACTAGAGTACTTTTATAGTATAATGATTAACATAGGAGTTATAATATATAACTCTGTAAGATATAATTAATATAAGGCGTATAACGCTATCTATACTTCGCTACTTAAACTAAGTTCGATTACTATTTAGTTTAGTATTAGAAAGTCTACCGCGCTAGGGATTACAATAATAGATATTCCTTTAGGTCGAATTAACTTTAACGTCTTTAGAATCGAACTACTATTTATATTATATTTATAGGAGGTAGATAAATATAAAGCTATATTCTATAACTTAGAAAATATAGTTAACGTGGTTTATCAGCGAGTCGATCATATCACCGAGTCGATCACTTTTTCTTGGCACAGAACTTTACACCTAAATAAATCAACCACAATATATTAAATTAATTATCGCTCTCTATATCTGACGAACTAGATATATCTATAACTTCTTGACAAGTTCGCGCGTTATGACCAGCTTTTCCACAAGTTCTACAGCGCCGCCTAGAAGGTTGCCCCTCCTTATAACCAACCCCCGCCTCACGCATGTCGCGTCGTACTTGCTCATCTACATCCTCCTGAGCTAACATATCCTGTACATCCTCTACTATAAGTGCCCCTCCTTGGCGGACACGAGTCTTTTTAGCCCTACGGCGTTTACTTAGGGCTTCATTTGCAGCGCGAAGGGTACGGACCTCAGCAGACAAAAGGGTCATCTCATGTGCCATTCGCTCTGTACCCTTTGCTAACGCAGCAACTGTTTGAAAAAGTGGAGTTGGCGAGCTTCCTTGATGACAGGCTATACGATTTCGTACAAGAGTTGATTGTGAAAGGGCTTCAGTTGGGTTGGAAGGGGTCTGGGACACCCAGGGGAGGGAGTTGGCACTACACGTCCGAGGGGGAGTTGGAGTCCGTAACCTTACGTCAAGCTTTGAAAGCACTGCTTGCGGGTTAAATGGTACTAGGCCAGCTCCGCGGAATCCAGACTGACAGTTTAGGACTGTCATTGTTTCCTTGTATGCTGCTGTAAAGGCTAGAAAGAACTCAACCTTTGTAATATGGTTGATATGGGCCTTGATAAACGTCTCAATCTGCCGACCATACGCTCGTTTTAACACACTATAGCACCCAACATCAAGTGGCTGGGTTAGATGGGATGAATGAGGAGGTAGTCCAAGAGTAATAATGTTGTGTTTCGTACAGTAGTCTTGGAACTCAGCCGATTCATGACTCTCGTGCCCATCCAAAACTAGTATTCGATACAGACCCTTTGCACGAGCTGTAGTGTGTTTATCAAAGTGCTTTAACCATTCCAGGCCTGTTTCATTATTTGTCCAACCATTGCTTGTCGGTTTCATAACCCAGTTAGGTGGGAGGCCGCCGTCGGTATACCAGTTGGAGAGATGGTTCTTGCCCTGAACTACCAAGAATGGAGGAATACTCCAGCCCTCCCCATTAATACAGGCAATTGCTGTAGCCCATTCCCGATTGCCTGGCTGAACTGCCTTGCCTCTACCACGTCGGTCTGCACGAGTAACAACCATTCTAGGACAAATAACACCCATCATAAAGCCTGTCTCGTCGAAGTTGTAGAAGTCGGAGTCTGTAACCCCATATTTCGCCCTCATATTCTCTACTAGCCGGAACCATGCGCCTAGCACGTCAGGATCTTCGCATAAGGCCCTCTGGAAGTCGTAAACGCGATTAAAACGCGTCTTAAGGTCTGGTTGTCGTTGTACGAATCGATGGGCCCAGAGCTTGCCGACGCGTCTTCCCCCCCGCGATTCAAGGATAAAATTAGCCATATCTTCTACACCAGCGAGCCGGGGCGCAAATCCTCTGGAATCCATATCCAGTATATACCGAATAATCACTTCCTCTTCTAACTCAGTCAACTTATGACAATTGGCTTGAGAATCTGGGCGGTAGGTTCGGCCAGCCATTCTGTCGGAAAGAGTCGTATATGGTACATTGTAGATCTTTGCCGCAGAGAGTTTGCTTAGTTTTTTGGACGACCGAATAGCCTCGATAGCTAGAGTAATTCGCGCTTCTTGAGTTTGAATTTCCATGGTAAATAGTTGAAGAAAACGTGTGTTGAAGTTTGAGGAGGTAGTGCCAAGGAAAAGTGATCGACTCGCTGATATGATCGACTCGCTGATAAACCACGTTATATATAAGAAAAAGAATATTCTTATCATATATTAATTAGAATACCCTTTTATAGTATAGGGATAGGCTCTATATAACTTTGTAAAGTAATACCTAAGAATACTAATAGAACCTAAATTATAATAACTTTATAAGCGATTTAGCCACCTATCTGTTCCTTAATTACAGCGAGTTCCAGAAGAAGCTAACTATAAGGTTAATTTAAATATACTTATAAAATTAACAAAGTTTTATAAATACTACTAAAAGTATAGATAATTAATATGTAGATTCTATTTTACTTTAAAGGAGGATAAGGATTTTAATTATATTATTTATATAAATACCTGCTTTATATTAAGTAAGCTAGTTCTCTATATAATTAATAAAGCTATAGGATAGAATACTATATATTAGCTAAAAAACATATTAGTAAAATATACCTAGGAGATAATAAGTAAGGGCCTGTTTGGCTCGTATAAGTTAGGCGTGTATATTAGGTGTAAATTCTAAACTTTACTACTTTTTCCATGACCCCAAGACCCCGTGCATATCTTTCCTGTTTTGCATACAATTTGTACTAATGTGACGAAACAAATGCACTACTGTTTGGCTCGTCGTATAAGCTTTTTGTTTCTTTACATATCTAACGATTTACGTACCAGCTCTTGGTACGAGTTTACCTTTACGTATAAGGAGATTCTCTACTGTAATAAAGGCTTCCTAGGTTATATGGAGACTGTCTCTTATACGCTTTGGGTGTACTTCAATTAGCTCTTGTATTCATTCCTCGCCTCGTAACTTCGAATTATGTTGAGTTCTCTTTACGTAGTTATTATAATAAGTACTAGCGGCCTAGAAGGCAATGATAGCTATATAATAGAACGTAAAATCGAAGGATATACGAGCGTGCAAAAGAAATCGTTGGGGTTTTAGGTCTTATAACTTCTATATCTTTATTTTAGTAGTATATATCTAAAAAGAAGTACAAGTAGATATATATCTAATTTATAAGAAAATTATAATTTAGATATACGGCTAACCAGACAGTCTCGTATATACTAATATATATGTATATTAGTATATATATATAAATCTTTTTATATAACGTATATTTAAAAAATATACAAGCTAAATAGGCTCTAAATATTAGATTTATATACTCTTAGGACCTATAGATATACTTATTACTAACGTAGGTAAGAACTTTACTTCTAAGGAGTTTACCTTATATATAAATACTCTTAGTATTAAAGTTAAAGCTATTCTGATCGAAGTATATAATTTAATTAAACTAATTAAATAGTATTATCGACTACTTCGACGTACCTATAATATTTTAATTAAGGAGATCCCGGATTCACCTAAGAACGTTATACTTTAAATACTAGTAAAAGCCTTAAACGATACTATTAGACCTAATAGACTTATACTAACTCTACTAGTTTTTCGGAGTATATCTAAAGATAGTAGACTATAATATATTATTAACTATAGTTACTTAAAGATCTACTATACTTATAAAGGTAATAATAGAGGTATATAAGATTAAGGTAAGATAATAGGTTAAAGAGGTACTTAATACTGGAAATAAACCTATGGATATAGTTAAGGATTTACCTCTTAGTTTAGAGGTTTAGATATAGTATAAGAATAAGAAGTAGTGAGAACTATATGTTTTATAAAGATAAGATAATAAGAACGTAATTATTAAGATTAATAATAAGCTTATTAAGTTTTGATCTATAGTTATTAAACCCTAATATATAAACTAGGAGGTTACTAAACTTATTAACCCTCCTATTAAGCCTAGTAACGTTATAAAATATTCTAAAGATAATAGATCTAATAATAACTCGGATTAGCTAAAGGGAGACCTACTACTATAAAAGCGTAGCTATAGAAGACTACGAAAGGCTATAATTATTTATTATATAAAGGTATATTTAGGGAACAAAGATACTAAATACTTTATATTCTTTATATAAGACAGAGAAGTTTATCTAGTATTTAATAACTTAAGATAGATTAAGATGAACGAATTAACTAATTAATAATAGAGTATTTAAAGTTATAACCTTTAATTAGCTTTTATAAGATACTCATATCGTTAGTTCTTAATTTATTAATACTATTAAAAATAAGAGTACTTTAGAGACGTTTAAGAAGTCTTAACTTATAGTAAAGGCTTTTGATAATAATAATAGAAAGAAGTTAGTTCTAATATAATTACTAATAATTTAGTATATTAGTATATAAGTTATAGTTATACTTACTATAACTATAGGCTCTTAAGTTAAGCTTTAGTTACGTAACGTAGTTTAGGTATATACTTAGTCTATTATAAAGCTTAACCGCCTATTCTTTATATAAGGACTAAAGAGTATTCCGAAGTAGAAGAACCTATACTTTAAGATTATTAAGCTATTATATAGTATTTCGGAATTAGGAAACTATTAGTATAATATATATCTTAAGTACTATATAGAAAAGCTTAATATAAAGTAATCTATATATAACTCCTGTCTCCTATATATTAATAAAAGAGAAAAGGGAGTATTATATAAAGAAGATTTATAAGGGGTTTTAAGACTTTAAACTAATAATACTTTACTTCTTAGTAATATAGTATTTATAGATAAAGAAAAGACTAAATCTATAGTATTTAAATCTAAGCTAATTAAAGAGTTAAGTATTAATGTTTCATTTAGGTAATAATTACCTTACTTACTAATAGACTTTAGGTTTAAACCTTAGTCTGTTCTCGCTTATTCTAGAACGTTCGATCACGTGAACCGAAACATTCTAGTATCCCTTTCTATTTATAAGCACTTCTATTCTATTTATAATCTATAGAACCTCTTAAAATCTATCTAAGGAGTATATATAGACCTTTACTGTCCTTATAGTTAGAAAAATCAAGTCATTTTCACAAGTCAAATTCTTACTCTTTTGATTCCCGATGTACCTAACAGTCATCTGACCCTCCCACTTCCACTGTCTTATATACACTCTGTATATAACCGATACCTCTTACAATTAATAAACTACTAAAGTTTAATAGTACAAAGATTACTCTTAATACTAATAAGTTAATTATAATTACTTATAATTATAGTAAACAAGTATAATTAATTAGTAATAAGAAGAGTAATTTAATAAGTTCTTAGAGACTTATATAAAAGGATTATAATATAAAAGACTAATACGTCGCTTAATAAGCTCTAGGTATATATATAGTAATAGTATATTAACCCGAAGCCGCGTTTAATCTAAATATTATAAAATAAATAATAACTCCTCAGAAGTAAGATATTAATATATTAAAGAAGAGACTCTAGTAGTTAATTAATAATTTAAACTAAGGACTTAAATAAGTTCCTTTAAATAAGGATTCGCTTAAGTTAGTACTATTTATTAACTCCTCTTTTATAAACCTAATAGACTTAAGTTTATAGATTAAATAAGGTTTATATCTAGTAGATAAGGATAATAATACTAATATTTTATACTAGAGTTCTATAAATTATAGATGAATTACTAGAAGTATACTTACTTCTAAGCTATATACTTTAAGTAAAGGTTTTAATACTACTAGAGTAATTAAATTAACGATTAAGGCTATCCTTAGATAACGTATTAAGCTTACTATTTATATAGATTTAAAGTTAATTTATAAATACCTAATAAAACTTAGTACTACTAAGGAGAAGCGTCTTATAATTAACGTTATAGCTCTATAATAAGTATATAAATAATAAGAGATTTATAATATTATATAGATTAAGGGAGACTCGAATCCTACTGTGTAACGAATACTCAAACTGGCTAACTAAACTTGGCTGGGTGTTCGCTGGTTGGTATGCTATGATAAGAAGAAGACTATCGGGTTGTTCACTTGGAAGTGAACTCGTTACTTGTATCAAAGATGTAAAACTAATATGATAAGATTGATAACTAAGTTGATAACTAAGTTGAGCACGAAGCTCCTATCTAATGGCAGACGTGCCAGTCTTATATAGATCCTTTCATGTTCGTGGATCGTACTGGATCATGCAGATCTACGCTCCTGGATCGTGGATCATTATGATCCAAAAGATCCAGGTCACGTGACCTTTCCAATCAATGAAAATCCCTGGATCGCTTAGCTGGTCTAAGGATCCCTTTCTGCCAGTCTTATATAGATCCTTTCATGTTCGTGGATCGTACTGGATCATGCAGATCTACGCTCCTGGATCGTGGATCATTATGATCCAAAAGATCCAGGTCACGTGACCTTTCCAATCAATGAAAATCCCTGGATCGCTTAGCTGGTCTAAGGATCCCTTTCTGCTATAAGAAACCTGGGTGTGCCTGCCGAGGGTTGCGCCTCTTATTATGACAAGTATCACGTGAGCACGTGATTCGTGACAAATAGCTCTAGGCTAGTTATAATTTAAGATAGTCCTTAATCGGATTTAGATAGTTTAATATATAAATAGTATATCTATCCCTCCTACTTCTATAATAAGAGAAAGCCTAAAACTAATTTACTATTAATTATAACAAAGACTTAGAAAGTAAAGAAGAAGAACCTATTCTACTACTAGGAGTTATAGTTTATAATACTAAAAGATAGACCTTATAGTCGTTTAAGAGGAAAATACTAATGTTAGAAGAATAATATAGCTTAAGGTCTTGTGACGACACGTACGATGTGTTGCTCAAGGAGCGTCCAAGGTGTAGGTTATGGAATCGTAGAACTGTCTATTCGAAGATTCTAAGCTGAGGAGAAGAGGAGAGCTCGAGAGACTTGAGTCTAAATACAACGTGGTTCGCTAAGGAAGCCACGTGATATTAATGGCACGTGACGGTCAGAACCGTCACAGGTCTCTAATAAAAGAGATTTCAGGACTAGATATATTATTATTATTAATACCCGGGGAGTTCCTTTAAGACTTAATCTAAAAGATAATTATAAGTATAGTTAAGGTAGCCTTAGAAACAAGACCGGGCTATATAAGCTAGAATAGTAGAAGCTTAGTAGGTTTTATCTATACTAATAACCCTAGGTCTAACCTTAGACCCGAAGACATTAGCTATTTTAACCTATTAAATATAAATAATAAGGGTAATATAGGTAAATACGTTATCTATAATAATATATACACTTTTATAGATATACTTCTCTACTACTCTAAAGTAAAAGGAGAGGATAGTATACGTAAAGTCTTCCTAAAATACCTTCGAGCTAAAGCGGCGAGATAGTATATAGATAAACTAATAGATTTAGAGAAAGACTTATTATAGATTACCTAATCTAAAAGATAGTTAAAGCGGTAATTACTAGGTTTAAAGTCTCTATAAATATAACTTAAGCGAAAATAATAGAAGTATAGCTTATAGTAGTAGATATTCGCTAGGGCTAAATAATTAGAGGTTTTATATAAGAGCTCTTTAGAAATATAAGATCTATAAGATTCGAATCGGAATTTAACTAAATAATAACGTTATATAACGTAATGGACCTATTATTATAAATAATTATCTAATATCTAATAAATAATATAAAGCTTAGCTAATTCTTAGTTGTTTATAATAGAGAATAGTCTCTAATTCTTAATATAGCGAATTAGCCTATTACTAGTTAGTCTAATATAAATTATTTAGCTAGAGGCTAATAATAGGCTAATAGAATACAAAGATAGCTATAAACAAGTACTATAAGCTTTAGATAACTATACTAATAAGGTAGAGGTAGAGGAAGTATATAGTACTCGGAAAGGGGTAGCTTTATAAATCGTAACTAACGAGGTTAGAGAAATAATATAGCTAATAATAACTAGAGCTAATATTAAAACTATTAATAGTAGCTCCTAGCTCTAGTATAAGGTACTAGATAAAATTAAGACAGAAACCTATCTAAGTACCTTTAATAGGTAAGACTACCTCTAAATTAAACAAGTGTAAATTCTAAGCTATAGTAGAGTCTAATAGTAAATACAACGCCTGTCTACTAAAGAGTATATCTTATAGAGGAATAAGACTTCGAAGAACCTCTATAAGATAATACCTAATCCTTTTATAGTAAAGGATAAGAACTACTATCTAATTTTAGGTTATAGGATACCCTATTCTCCGAGGACTAGGAAAACACGAATATATATAAATAACGTAGTTAGTATAGTTAATATAATAAGGATAAGTAATTTACTATTTTCGGTACTATATTAGCTACTAAGAACCCTAAATATAAGAAATATAAACTAGAGTTTATATTAAATAATAAGCTATATAAATATCTCTAAGATAAATATATAGCTAAAGAGGTAAAGAAGGTAAAGAAGTTAAGTACTAAGCCTAAGTAATCTTAACTTATAGAAGTAATATATAAGGACTATTATAAAATTATTAAGAGTACGTTAAATAGCTAGCTAGATATTAGTACTAGATACAAATTCTATAGATAGTAATATATAAGAGTTATAATCTAGCTAGTATAAGCTAGAAATCTAAGTATAGTATACTTTAAAACTAGGTATAACCTATTCCTAGTAAATAAAAGATAGCTTAAAAAAATAAAGCTAGATATAGTAATTAAATATATAGTAACTAGTATTACTATAAAGGGTATCTTAAGTAACTAATATTAATCGACTAAGTATATAGTCTTAGATATATATTTCCTAGGTACTAAAGCTAATAGTAAAGAAGCGCTAGCTTATATTATACGTAAAGTATATTTAGTTAATAACCTATAGGTAAATATACTAATAGAGGTAGATATTATAAGTCTAGAATAGATTAATATTTTGTTTATAACTATAATAGCCTTTATTAGAACCTATAAAATAATAATCCCGATTACTATAAGAGTAGTAGGGCTATAAATAAATAAGCTAGTATATATTAAAAGTACGACTACTATACTACCTTAAATTAGTATACTAGTAGGTATCTATAAAATATATTTATAAGATTAGAAGTAGTTATTTCTTTTAGATAAATTACTAGTATACCTTTTTTTATATTTAGTTAATAGAAATTTCTTATTAGTACTAGTAAAAAATAAGACTAATTAACTAGTATAACTATATAGAAATATATACTTAGGGAAATTAACTAAAATAACATTTAATAAAGTATATTACGTAAACGCGGAGAACTAGGATAAAATATTTAACCTAGTAGTATAACTAGTACTAAAACTAGTACTTTTCTAATACCCAGTACGCGTAGACTATAAGACTAAGCCAGAGAGTAGAGTTACTATTTATAGTAAGAAGCTAGCGGTCGTAGCTTTATAAAAAGTATATAATATATTTCTAGAAGTATAAGGGATTAGAAATGATATTAATATACTTATAAACTAATATATAAAGGTTTATTTAAAGCCTAGTTAGAAGAATAATATAATAGGTAGAGCTAGAGTATACCTAGTAGGTTAGAGAGGCCGCGAGCTTATTAACTAGGTATATGATAAGCTATATAAAGAAGGTAAAATAAAATAGACTACGAAATATTACCTATTTACCTGCCTAATATTTAGAGTCTAGAAAAACGCTAAGGATAAGAAAGGTCGAGTTATAATCGATATTAGGGAACTAAATAATCTAGTAGTCCTAGACGCTTATCTAATACTATCATAATCGGATATTATAGTAATATATATAGGCTATAGCTTTATTATAGCTATTAACTACTCTACTTTCTTTTTATAATAGTAGGTCTACCTAGACTATAAACTATATTTTACGGTTATATTCTACTAGGGCTAGGAAACCTTAGATATTCTACTAATAGGATACTATAATATACTAGCGTATACCTAGCGTTTAATAGACTACTATTTATAGAACCTTAAAGACTTTATAAAAACTTATATAGATAATACTATAGTTATAAGTAAGTTATTAAGCGAATGTATAAAATACTTAACTACGCTATTTACTATCTTTAAGAAGCTTAGTCTAGTATATAGCCTAGAAAATATATTCCTAGGTTACTTATGAATAGTAATTCTCGGCTAAAAGGTAGACTTTCTAGAGATATTAACTATAAAAGAGTAGTTAGAGGTAATTAAAAGCCTAGTATTCTTAAAAATACTTAAGAACCTGGAAAGATATCTTAGTATAACTAAGTACTTATATAAATATATACGAAATTATATAATTATAGTAGTACTTTTATAAGTAAGAAAGATAGAACTTCTTAAGTAAGTATTAATAAGTAGTTAAGCCTAGTTAAACTTTACTAAACGTAAGGCCTTTATATACCCTATAAGTAAGGAGAGAGCTTCTTTCTTAGCTTTATAGGAGGCTTTAACTTTAAAGATAATCCTAGTATACTTTAATATATAGCGTTAGTTATATATTAATATAGACTCTTTAAAGGATAGAATAGAAGTTATAGTTTACTATACTTAGAAAAAGGGAGATTAAAACCTAGATAGTATAATATATAAGCGCTAAAAGGGTAAGCTAATTATATTTTTATTAAGAAAGCTAACTTTAGTAGAATAAAATTACCAGCCTACTAAGATATAAACTATAGGTTTAGTATAGGCGGTTTAGAAAATCCGAGATAAAATCGAATTAATATATAAACCTTCTACGATTATATTTATAGACTATAGGCCAATTCTAGGCTTAGTAACGAAATTAGATATTACTTTGTTAATATTAACCGAAAAACTTAACTTATAGTTAGTTAGAGCCTTAGAGTTTCTCTTAAGATTTAATCTTAATATCTACTATAAACTAGGTAAAATATATATAGTACTAGACGTATTATCTTGTCTACTAATAAATCGCTAAAAGGCTAAAGGCCTAGAAAAGAAGGTAGAGTTAGATATACTATTTATAGGTTAGAATATAATAGTTTAAACTACTATATACTTTAGTAAAGCTATAATCTAAATCTTCCTAGACTTTAAAAAGAAAGTTATTTAAGGATATAAGAGTAATTTAAAACTTATAAAAATAATCGAGATAGTTTAAGCTAATAATAACTTAGGAGAAAATAAGGCTTAGCTCCTGTTTAGTCTATAAGACGGTCTACTATTCCATAAGGAAGTAAATAAACTACTAGAATAATTATATATACTAAAAAGCTATATTAAAGATAACTTATATTTAAACTTATATATAACCTCTTAAGATATATAAGCTATATAAAATTATAGAATACCCTAGTATATATATACTATATTCGCTAGCTAAGAAAAAACCTAAGAGAATATTTAACCTTTTATCTAGAATATTTAGTCTTTAGTATAAAGAGGTATAAACTATATAGGTTTATAGTTAGTTAGAGCCTTAGAGTTTCTCTTAAGATTTAATCTTAATATCTACTATAAACTAGGTAAAATATATATAGTACTAGACGTATTATCTTGTCTACTAATAAATCGCTAAAAGGCTAAAGGCCTAGAAAAGAAGGTAGAGTTAGATATACTATTTATAGGTTAGAATATAATAGTTTAAACTACTATATACTTTAGTAAAGCTATAATCTAAATCTTCCTAGACTTTAAAAAGAAAGTTATTTAAGGATATAAGAGTAATTTAAAACTTATAAAAATAATCGAGATAGTTTAAGCTAATAATAACTTAGGAGAAAATAAGGCTTAGCTCCTGTTTAGTCTATAAGACGGTCTACTATTCCATAAGGAAGTAAATAAACTACTAGAATAATTATATATACTAAAAAGCTATATTAAAGATAACTTATATTTAAACTTATATATAACCTCTTAAGATATATAAGCTATATAAAATTATAGAATACCCTAGTATATATATACTATATTCGCTAGCTAAGAAAAAACCTAAGAGAATATTTAACCTTTTATCTAGAATATTTAGTCTTTAGTATAAAGAGGTATAAACTATATAGGTCGCTATAGCCTATCTTATCCTCTCTAGTTCTATTCTATACTATTATAATTAACTTTATCTTAGTACTCTTAGAGAGTAAGGAAAGCTAGAACTTAATACTTACTATAATAAATAAAATCTTAAAGAAAACAGCTTTTATACTAAGCTAGGAAGACTAGTTAGTAGAGGATTAGGCTAAAGTAGTAGTAGCTAAATAGTAACTATTAGACTAGGGATTCCCTAAGGTTATAATCTCTAATAGAGATAGAAAGTTCGTTAGTAAATTTTAAAAAAGGGTATTTAAGGTAATAAGTACTAGACTTTTCTATTCTACTATATACTACTTCTAGGTAGATAGCTAATCTAAGATTATAAACTAAATAGTAGAAATTATATTATAGTACTTTTACTAGGCCTTAATAAATATAACTAGATAGCTAGAAGTAATTTTAGAGCTATAGTTTACAATAAATAATTATAGATTATTAGTAACTAGGAAGTTACTAAATAATTCTTACTATAGTTTCTCTCTAAATATCTTAATTAGCCTTATTTCTAATATAAAGATTAGATTAAATATACTAGTAGTAAGAATTAAAGTAGCGGATATACTAGTAGAAGTAGTAGTATATATAAAGTTATCTTATAATAAGAACTATAAACCTAACTTCTTTAAGGTAAAGGATAAAGTATTCTTATAACTATATAAGGGTTATAACCTACTAGCTTTAAAGTATAATAGACAGATCTATATATAGTAAGCGGGCCTATTCTAAGTTATAGAGCGGGTAGGTAGAATAGTATATAAACTAGAGTTTATTGGGTTGAAAGGGTATTGGGTACTGAAGGTCATGGAGAATTGATTGCATTGTAAAAGGTAGCTATCTAAGGTGTTTATATAAAGAGTGTAAGGTTTAGGCAGACATGAAGCATTTAGGCAGCAGAACTATAAGTGGATCAAATAAGGAAGTGGAGCAAAAGAGAAAGTAGACCCAGCACAACAGTTACCTAAGTTAATAAAGATCTACCGAGTTATATTAGTTACTTACCTAGAGCTTAAACCTCGAGGTTAAGACCTATATAGGTAACTTATCCTAGTGAAACCTAACGTAATTATAGTTAGCTAAGACCTAAAATAAAAGGTTAAGTAAATAATTAAAAAGAAGGTTATACTTATAAGCTAAGAGAAATACCTTATATACTAAAAAGGCTATAGACTAGAAGATAACTAATAACTACTAAGAAAGGAACTAGCTAATATTTAGTAATTACTTTATAACTTTAAGATAAAATATAAAAAGCTAGTCTTAGTTAAGCGAAAACTGACTTATAATACTAAATAATAATTATAGCTTAGAACCGTATATAAACTAAAAGACGTAGGCTTATATTTATTACCGGGTATATTTACTATATATCTTTACTAGTTACTCGATTAGAAGACTATATATATTTACTAAGTACTAGATTAAAAGACTAAATACTCCTACCTACTAAAGTAAAGCTACGGAGAGTTATAGGCTACTAGTATTATTATTAGATTAAAGGTAAATATATCTTTACTTTTAACTTATTTACCTTTATATAGAGTATAAGCTACTAAAGTTATTACTAGATTAAGGAGGCTAAGATCTTTATCTTTAGCTTTAATTTTATAGATATTTTTTTATAATATTATAGTTTTATTATATCTAATTAATAGAACCTAGTAAACGCTTTATAAGAGCTATAAGAAGTAGTATCTTAGGTATTATAACAACTAGAAGTCCGACCTCTAGTCGAACTATAAGAGCTATAGACTAAGGCGGCGGTACCTCTTATAAGCTCTATAGAGATATAAATATAGGTTAACCTTGTAACGACACGCACAGTTGATGGACCGCGCAAGAGTGCACGACTACGTCAGGTATCACGAGTGGTGAGATTGACACTGTGGAACTGTCTATACGAAGATTCTAAGCTGAGGAGAGAAGAGAAGAAAGGACAGAAGCTCAGGAGCTGGAGGCTCTTACATACAGGAGGTGTGCCAAGCGCACCTGCTTAGCCGAGTTCCAGCCAGGGGCTGGTCTGGAGCGCAGTGGCGGTCAGAACCGTCACAAACCTACCTTAACCTTTATAAAATATACCCTCAGAGGTAATAAATCTAAAGCGTAGACTGTCACGAATCACGTGTTAGCATGTGACGAGTGAAGACCAGGCGGCGTCCTGACAGGTTAAGCACTATCATGCTCTTATAGCGAATAGGGATCGGCTAGACTAGCTAAGCGATCCAAGGATTTCATTATAGTCACGTGACGGATCTTTGGATCTGGATGGATCTTGGGGATCCTAGGATCCAACCAGATCCATGAGCAAGAAGGTTCTATATAACACTGGCATGTCTGCCATTAGATAGGAGCTTCGTGCTCAACTTAGTTATCAATCTTATCATATTAGTTTGACATCTTTGATACAAGTAACGAGTTCACTTCCAAGTGAACAACCCGATAGTCTTCTTCTTATCATAGCATACCAACCAGCGAACACCCAGCCAAGTTTAGTTAGCCAGTTTGAGTATTCGTTATATAGACGCCTTCTAGATAGACGTATTCTATATAATTTATAATACTATCTAAACTTTGACTAATAGGAATATAATAAAATTATTATATATATAGAAAAGACCTAGGAGGAGACTAAGTAGCGATTTAAAATTAAGAATAATATAAAGTCTAGCGACGTAATTATAAACTTAGAAAAGGTAAACTTAGAAAAGAAGCGAAGGTAGTTATATAGAGTACCCTAGGACGCGATTAATTTAATAAGAAACTAGATAGATAAGAGCGTATAGTATAGGAAGTAGTAAGTAATAATAAGGCTAAACCTATACTATAGTTAAAGTTGCTAAGGTAAGTAAACTATAGAAACCGAAGTTAGTTAGGCCCTAGCTAGGCTAGTTATAAAACCTACCTATAACTAAAATAGTACTAGATAAGCTAAAGGACTAAAGATAGCCTAGGGTAAGAAACTAGACTTAGAACCCTAACTAATAACTAGTAAAGATAAGATCTACCTACTATATCTAGACTTCCTATAACTAGTAGTTAATACTAATAGGGTTTAAGTATAGAAAGTAAATACTAGATAGCTAGTATAAGATAAGAAATAGAATATAATTATTAAGCTAGAGTTATAAAAAGTATAAATAAAAATTAATAGAGAGGGTAATCTAATATAGTTACTACCTAGTAAGATCCTATACCCTATATCTTTTAGTAATAATATAGTATTACTAAAATATAATCTTCTAGTATACCTAGTATTAATCTAGGGTAGCCTTATTAACCTATTTAGAATTAATAGAATACTACTATATATACTTCTATTAGATATTATAGTACTAATTATTATAATAAATAAAGATATTATACTTATAATATAAACTATCTACTAGACTCTAACTTTCGATCTAAATAGAAATTTATATAGAGATAGGTTATATTTCGAATATATAGCCCTTAATCTACTAAGATCTTATAAAATCTTATAGTATAGAATAAGAGTCAAGACTAAAGCTAGAGACTACTATATATTTAGAACAGAAGTAGATATATAAGAGTATAATAAGAACCTTTCTAGTCTATTCTATTATAAGTTAATAGAACTACTAAGTAGTAATAAGATTTTCCTAGTTCTATACTTTAGATAAAGTTTTATAGTAGTTACTAAAATTACGCCTTTCCTAGTATAAGAGAATATAAGTTAGACTATTAGAATCCCGAGCCTTAAGTAAATAGAACTAGCGCTAGTAGCTAGACGCTAGAGATTAGGCTAGTTTATAGATAACTTATAAAACAATAATAGTATTAACCCTCTTCTAGGCCTACTTAAGGACTTATAGGCTAGTAAGAAAAACAAAGTAACTAGTATAATATAAAAATAAACTAAGGCGCCTACTATAATAGTATACTAAAAGAAATCTAAGCTTGATAAGAATAAAGAAATATATAATAACGGTTACGAAAGTCGATAATATACCTCTTATAAGCCAACTCTATATTAACTAGTAGTAAGATCTTTACTAAGAAAATAAGGGTTAGATAACTCATATATAGAGTTTAAGTAGGGTAGCTTATTTAGGTATAACCGGGACTCTATATTACTATATAGTAGGGAGCAAATATAGTAAGAAGGCTCTAGCTTTAAGGTATTCGAAGACTTATAATATTTAGAGGCAGTAGAATCTCTGAAAGCTTATCTACTACTAGAACTATTAGGTTTTAAACGTAGTTTCTTAGACCCTAGAGAATAAAAGTAAGAGGCTAAAAAGATTAAGTAAGAGCTAAAAGATTAAGGAAGGCCTTTTAGATCTTTCTTCTCTAGAGGCTTTAGTAAAACTAAAATAAACACGCTTATAACTAGTATATAAAACCTAGAATAACTAGAGTAGACGCTTTCTTAGAACCCTCCCTATATCTAAGAGCCTAGTTAATACTATAATAAACCTAGATCGGCTACTACTTCCGAACAAGACCGGAAGCCTAGAAACCGTAAAACTACTTACTAGCCTACCTTAAGAAAACTAGGTAACTATACTAGCTCTAGAACCGATAGTACTAGATATATTAGCTCTAACTAATACTAGTAACTTACTTATACCTAGGCTTACTACTCCCTATAATTATAGCGAGGTAACCGCCCTAGTACTAAAGCTAGTTAAGGCTACCTTATAACTATTATCTCTCGAAGAACCTCTTTTATATAAGTTTTAAAATAAGGTAAGTATTAGTTAAGCCTAGATAGCGATAGTAGAGGTATAATAATCTAAGTACGTCTATAATTTTAGAGAGTAGAGCTAATTAGAGAAGCCTAAGGAGAACTAGGACTAGGTTAATACTAAAGAGCTAAGAACCGTAAGAGTAGTAGCCTAGGAATTAAACTATATATTAGATAAAAAGGAGTTTAAGAAATTTATTAAGTTAACTAAAATAACTAAAACTACCTAAGCTTCTAAGGTTATAGTAGAGTCTTTATAAATAAAGATCTGGATACTAGAAAAGGCGTTAGTACTCTAAATAATTAAGATATATTAAGCTAAGAAAACTAAACTAAACATTAAACAAGAAGTAACCTAAGTACTAACTATAGTAAGCGTACTACTAAATAGACCTAAAGATAGCTATCTTAAAAACCTTACACTAGGTTACTTTTTATATAAATAGATAACTACTAGCCGATATATCGAAAACCTAAGAAACCTAGTACTAAAGAGTATAAAGTCTTTAGTATAATATAGTAAAGGCTATATATAAAAGAGAGTAAGTATATAATATATTAGTTTAGTAATTATATAGCTAAGAGAGGTTATTTAAGGAAGTATAAAGGATAGTAGATATAGAGGTATAGAAGCTTATAGAGAAGCTTAAGAAGACAAATATAGTTATAGAATAAGGCTATAAGATAGATTTTTACTTTTACTTTATTTATAATTATAATACTAGACCGGAATACCGGAATACTAGAGCGCCTTAGAACAAGGTAGGCTTTTAAAGGGGGGTATCTATAATATATAGACCGCGGTTATAAGATATAGTTATATAGTTATATAACTCGGCGGCCGCTAAGCCTCTATACTTAGCTGGCTAGATAGTTTAGTTAGTTATCTAAGTCTCTTTTATACCTTTATACCGCACTATATAGTACCTTTAATAATAAATAATAATATAATAGAATTAATAATTAAAATCTATTTTTTATAAGTAATATTTTTTAAGGTAAGAAGAAGAGTAGTAGATATTATAAGATAGTAATTCTAAAAAGTTAACTATAATAACTAAGTATAATAACTAAGCTAATATCTTAGAATACTTAAATAACTATAACTAATAATAGCTTAATAAAAATAGATTTTGTATATTAGATTTTAAATATTAGCTATATAATTATAATAATAATAGAACTAATATTTAAAATTTATTTTTTATAAAATTATTTTTTTAAATTAATAATACTAACAAGTTAACTTATAGGTATATAAGTATCCTCAGTTGTTAGGGTTAACTTTACTACCCTTTCTACCTTATTACCTTAATAAAAGAATAAATGAAAAAAAATATTTAAATATTAATTTAATTAATTCTAGAATTATCTAATTAATATTTAAAGTTTAATAATTAATAATTATTTTTATTATATAGTTATTCGGTTTTCTATTACCGCGCTTAGGCGCTAGCCGATTTTTTCTTCTATTATAGTAACTAGAGCTATAGGTCTTAGTAAGTATTAACCTCTTTAGTAAATAGTTAAAAAATCCAAAAAGAAAATTAATTAATTCAAAACTCTTTAGTTCTCTAATTAGTTAGAAAAAACTCTTAGTAATTATACCTTATTATAAAGACTTAACTATATATACTCCGAAGCCCTCTGGTAAATAGCTAAAAATTCTAAAAAAATTAATTAACCTAAAACCCCTTAATTCTTTAATTAGTTAGAAAAACCTAGTAATTATACCTTACTATAAAGACTTAATTGTATATACTTCGAAGCTAGTAAGTAGGTAGAACGTTCTAATTAAGTTTAGCTATAGTACTCTCGCTGATTAAGTCGAATTAAGTCGGTAGCTAGTAGCTAGTAGCTAGAATACTACTAACTAAACCTAATAGGACGTCCTACCTACTACTTATAAGGTGTTACGAAGTAAGGGATAGTATAGATAAGAAGGTATAAAAATAACCTAAGGAGGAGAACGGTAACTTTGGGTTACAGGTAGGTGGACGTATGTAAAGAAAAAAAGCTTGCGGAAACGCCCATAGCAACTTGAATATCCAGAGTAATACTCAACGGTATCGTTTGCTACAGCGACTGGCTCTTAGCACGAAGTGTAAGAATGGTGTTCAGATGAGCGATGGGTGGACAGAGTGGATCATTGCGCAGCCACAGTTACTGCTGGAACTTGGATCGTCGATGCAAGTGCAACTTGATGTAAAAAATGGGACAAGTATGCGTAGAACCACAAAATATGCTCTATCACGCAATAGTGGTTTACTTCGTATGGAGAAAGTTCTGCTCTCCATCATGGTGATCGGATCCCCACGAAAGCAGGTATCTTGCCTCTGGGACGCCACATACACAACCTTAGGGCAAAGACCCAAATATCTGGATGCCACTAGAAGCCAGAGTTTTCATCTCGTTTACTCGGTACATTCGCCCCATAAAAAAAGATTCTCGTATTTTGTGTTTCTCCAGTCCTGACGGCGCAAACTCCGTTCATTCGTACTTCGCACTTGGAAGTCGTTCACCAATAAAAGCCGTTGGATGACCCCCACGTCGCCGACATTCCGGAAGCCCTCAGCGGCGATTATACGAGTACAATACCATAGTTTCAGGGATTCGTACGACTTCACTACCATTATCCCTGCCCCTGTTAGCACGCTACTTTCCCAAGAACTTTTCAAGTACAGAAAAAGGTAGGTAACTCGATTCTTGTCGTCTACAACGTGATACACTTGAGTTAAAGAGGAATTAACTAAACTAGAACTACCTTACAGTCCGTACGCAGCTTTCTATAGGTTTAGAAGGTAGGGAAGGGGGACTAATAACTACTCTTATATAAATGAATCGCAAATTTAATCATACCTACCTTCGTAGGAACAGATAAAGGGTACTTATCTAGCTACTCGCAAAGCTGCTTAAATCTCCCAAGTACTTTCAAAGTTGCGAATAGCTTCATTCTCCCCCCCTTGCTCCCGCCTTGTGACGTACGAGTCAGGTGTCCTGGAGCATAGGAGAAAAGCAGCATTGATATCTAGGGCTCAAATTGCCTCCAAGACGCATTTATCCCTTCAATTGTGCACGACGAGGGTAGCGCAAGGGGTGGAATAGAGTTTCACAGGGGAAAAGGTAGTAAAGTCGTGCGGGACCCGGAAATCAGGGTATTTAAGTCGTATAATCCTCGGCGGCTCAGCCTGGCAGCATCCAGGTTTCACCCCGTAGGCAAGGAGGGGTGTATGAGCAACTATTGGTCTCAGCAAACCCGGTTGAATATCGCTGCCCCTGGGCGTAATTTGGCTATACTTAAATTTGTGTTCAGGGGGCGGCTCAGGCTGATAGGGGCGCGACTGCACTGGCAGAGAAGCACGGTATCGCGATAAGGATGCTTGATTTGTGAGCTCAATTGATTTGGCTGCAGGAGATGGATTCTCTGAAACGGCAAGGGAGGAGATGCATATGAAGGAGGATGCATGTGAGTTGTACGAGTGGTAGTACCGTATACAGCTGGGGCCTTTCATGTGAAAAGGAAGGAACGACCGGATCTGCTTCGGTGGTTTTGGATTGATGAAAAAAGATTGTGAAAAAGTGAATTGGAATTAGTTGCCGATGACGTCGGAGGGTTTGAAGAGGGAGTCCCACTTGGCGATCTGGATGGGCCCATCATAGAAAGCCTTGGAAGACAACTGCCACCAATCAGAAATAGGGACACAAAGTCAAATGTATTTTTGGTGTGTTGTATCCACGTTGTACCCGCTTTACACTGTATGTGGTGGAAGGGGATGGGTGGAGGTGGCGCGGCGCGTCTTTCCCTGGTGGGACGATAGGTAAACTCAAGACGACAGGGATACAGCTGTAGGAATTTCTTGGGGAGGATCTTCTGGGATCGCTCTCAGGGGACGAGCGAGACGAGCGAGACACCGCTGGATTGCCAATATGAAGACGGCCTGGAGTCTGGACTTCTGGATTCCTTTCTTCTCTGCAAAACCTCATCGTCTCCCAACAGACGTGTCGAGTGGCAATACAACAATTGTTGCATTCACTCGTGTACAGAGTACGCCATGAACAGTTTCCATCCAACCTTATCCGATATCGACATCTCGCCAGCGCGAATCCTTATTTCCACTCTCCAATCAGTGTCCAACACTGACATCACACTCGTTTGAAGGGCACTGGACATCAATTGGGACGACAGCCACCAATTCTTCCGTTTCCCTCCTATACTCCATCCTCCATCCTCCATACTCCATACTCCCCATTCTACCAAACAGCATCAGGACGAGCTCCCAACAACAGCACCATACTCTAATTTCTTACGCCACTTCCAAAAAATCCGATAACAAAGCCGTTGAGCTTCAACGACCTATAATTTCTTTTAATCGAACCCGTGGGGAGACCCTTTGTTCGTTGCCACCACAAGAGGATCACCAGACGGGAACCTCTTGAGAAAAGAAGAACCCACCGTCAACGCGTCAATTCCAACCCAATTCCAACCCAATTCCAACCGTCAGCCCACAATGCCTTCTCCAGTCCACGAAGGGGGTCGGGAAGAATACTCCTTTCCCGCTTTCACTCCCTCTCAACCTCCAAACCAACGCCCGGAGACACAAGAAACACACGAACGACGTTCCTCGGATGGCGATGGAACACTCAGAGAATCTGACGAAATCGACAACAACCACCTACGCGTCACCACCAGTTACATGAAGGGCGATGATCCAGGACACAACCGGGTTCCCATGTCCCCTTCCGGTCAGCGAGAGCAGTCCCGTCGATTGGCAGATGATTTGGAAATGTTGCAAGCCGAACGCATAGTTTCCAGCACCAATGAGTCCAATAACCATGACGTAAACCGGGCAAGATCTCGAACGAATGCTGAACCCATCGACGATTTTGATATCGGCACTACACCGATACATGAGAAGACCAAAGTCTACCAACCACCCGAGAACCCAACCACCAAACTTGCCAAAATCTTCAAAAAGATTCACAATTCAAGTTTCTTGATTCGATATTTCTTCTACATCGCTCCTCTGGCCTTGCTACTTTTAAGTCCTACCCTTCTGGGTTATTTTGTCTTCCCGGATGCACATGTTGGTCATGTTAGACTTCTCTGGTTTGGAATTTGGCTGGAGATTGTATGGTTAACCTTATGGGCTGCTAGAGTATGTTCTCGTTTGAATTCTTCGTCGGGATACTTTACTAATCTTTGCAGATCATTTCAAAGTGTATTCCCTATCCCATGGGAGTGATTGCCAGTATTTTCACGAACAACGAAAAGAAATGGAGAGATCTTGGCAAGCAACTCGAGCTTCCAGCAACCTTATTCTTCTGGTGGCTTGCAATTGAAATCTCCTTCCTCCCAACCATGAAGAATCACCACATCGATGGCGACAAAACTACGAGACAATGGGAAACCGTTGTTAACAAGATCATTCTATCCCTCTTCGTGGCGGCTACCTTGAATTTCATCGAGAAAATCATTATTCAGCTTATTGCCATTAGTTTCCATCTCCGAACATATGCCGACAGAATTGAAATTAACAAGTTTCAAATTTCGAGCTTGGTTAAGCTCTACAGGTATTCAAAAGACAAGATTGCCATGGAAGATTCTGAATTCGAAGAAAAGAATGTAGCCGGGACTGCTTCAGGGGCACGAACTCCCATGCAATACGTTACCAAGGTACAAAAGAATGCTCGCCAGGTTATGTCTAAAGTTGGAGACGCCGCTGGAAAAGTGGCTGGAGACTTTACTGGAAAGGCTGTGGCAACCAGTACACACCCACATCAAGTGTTAGTTGATATTCTCCTTTCAACGATATATTCTAACTGACTCTCTCTCAGCATTCTGACCCTCCTCAATACCACCACTGGTTCTCAAGTTCTGGCTCGAAGACTCTACCGCACGTTTGTCAAGGATGATGATTCGGAAACTGTACTCTCGGATGATTTGAAACCAGCTTTCGATAACGATGAAGAAGCAGTAGCAGCATTTACCATGTTCGACAAAGATTTAAACGGAGACATTTCCATGGAAGAATTGGAGGCAGTATGTGTTGAAATTGGCAGGGAACGAAAGGCCATTACTGCATCACTCAAGGATTTGGACTCGGTCGTCTCAAAGCTTGACGACATCTTCCTATTCATTGTCGTCATCATCACTATCCTGGTCTTCGTTTCTATCATTTCGACATCCGCGTCCGGTATCTTGACCTCACTCGGATCATCCGTACTTGCTCTTTCCTGGCTCTTCTCTGCAACTGCCCAGGAGTTTTTACAATCTTGCATCTTTGTATTCGTCAAGCATCCATTTGATGTAGGTGACCGGGTAACTATTTACGGCAATACTGGATCTCAGATGAAGGGTGATGACTACTTTGTAAAGACCATCTCATTGCTCTATACCGAATTCAAAAAGATGGAAGGTCATGTAGTTCAAGCACCCAACAGTTATCTCAACACTCTCTTCATCCTAAATCAGCGTCGATCCGGTGGTCTTGCAGAAGCTGTTCCAGTAACAGTAAAATTCGGCACCACCCTTCAACAAATCGATTCTCTGCGCCAACGTCTTCTCGACTTTGTGGGCTCGGAGAACCGCGAATACCAAAAGAATATCCTCACCGAGTTGACCACCATCTACGAAGCTCATTCGATCACGATCAATGTCATCTTCTTCTACAAATCCAATTGGCAAAATGAATTGTTACGTCTCCAACGTCGCAACAAGTTTATCTGTGCCATGATGGTCACGATGACGGAGCTTGGTATGGAAGGACCACGCATGAGACTAGCAGGTGCTGCACAAGAATACCCATTCCACCTCAATGGTGCGTACCCTCAAGGACCTGCAGCCAACGACCCTCGTTTCCCTGGTAGCGGTCCTGATTCCGCTTTCGCGCCGCCTACTCAAGCTGAGCCACCTTTTGTCTCTCGTCAAACGTCTTCAGCCCATGGCTCCTTACCACCTCGAAGCCAACCATCCATCCTCCGCTCACGAGCCGACTCCGATGCTCGCCATCGCGGCGAATCACTTGGTCAAATGTCTAAACGTGTAGATTTCTCCCTCGGAATGTCTGGTATCTCATCGGGTGATGTGTACGGCGATATCTACGAAGACCGCGCACCCGTCCATGTCCCTAGATTCAATAATTCTCCACCGCCACCACGACCATCTACAGGCGGACGAGGTAGCGAAGACAACAACTCCCTAGGCCGAAGCACCAGCCGAGACAGTCAATTCGGCAAGATACATAGTGCTAACAGCGGACGCACACACATGAATCGGTTCTTCAACCGCGGAAGAAGTAAGCTTGGCCGCTCATCAGAAGACGAAGGCACGAACCTCGACGAGCTCGAGGCTGGAACCAGAGAGCGGGAGTTTGCTATGCAAGCTATTCCTGAGAGCAATACTGGTGGAACTTCCCGTTCCAATAGCCAGAATTGGGGGCAGGAAGAGCGATCACCGATGTTGGAGAACTTTGGTGGTCCCGGAAGGAGTGATCCAAGGACGGAACACATTGACCCTCGAACAGGTATTGTGAGTACGCAGGCGATGATGCAGGACGGTGCGAGGGAGAGAGGCGAGTTGCCGTTGGCTAGTCCGCCCAGGAGAGCGATGACGGATATGAGTGGTGGGAGTGGCGAGAAGAAGTTTCATTGAGTGAAGACAAATGATTAATAGAGTGTATATATGGATGAGTGGGTTGGCTTTGCTATATTAGCGGGAGTTCTTCATTGCTACATTTCTGGTCTTGAGGTACAGAAAAAATACGGCTCACGAAGGGCCTGGATCAGAATTTGGTTTGGGCTGTAGGATTAACTACATAGACAGGGGGAACGTATTAATAGACAGATACATATTTAGAAGACTTTTCTCTTTTTGTTTTAGAATATGCCATGTCTCATGTTACTATGTCTTCTTAATATCTATAATAAGAAACGATAGATGAGTTAGAGAGAATGATACATACACACCCATTAATAATACAAATCACATGACTCAACATAATCCAAAATTAGGTGGAACATGCAGATGAAACTCATTCTTCCTTCTCAACAATCAACCTAGAATCCGCCATCAAACGGAGTTTCTCTTAGTGTCGCAAGGATAAACCAGTGGTAAACATGAGGCTTCACAAGGAATCCGTGGAGTAGCAAACAGATTGCACCCTGGAACAACGAGGAGGGCTCACACGAACGTTGGGGAACACCCCACAGCGGGCGGTGCAAAATCGATATCCAATGCATGCTTAGAATTTGAACTTATCTTCTATTTTCCCCCCTTCAATTGGCTCGATCGATGCCCTATCATAGGCCGCTTAGGGTTATGCTAAGCCTAACCCGAGGCTGTTTCTCTGCCAGATTTCGAAAGGTCCAATGATCGGTCCGAGAGCGGACTTCGCCTCCTCATTCCACTAGTGTGCGGCTTTCTACAGCAGGCAGATGCATTTCTGTCACACAGCCTGACCTCCAGACTTGTTTTTTGTGCTTCAAAATTGGCTAGAGGGGTTTTCGTTTGTTTGATATGTTTTAGTGACATACTAGTAAGCAATGAGTCGAGGAGTGCACAGCCTATTTCGGTGTTGGAATGCAGATGATGGCTATGTTTCCCTGCGGCGGAGGCTCAGGCTCTGGTGTATATGCTGAATCAATTCCAAGACGCCGCTTTATCTCAATTGATACTGCCAAATACCCGTCTCTCATCGTTTCCTTAGAGTAAATCAGATCAGCATGGCAGTCGTCGCCAGCATGTCCAGTAATTGGCCCAGGGACTCAAACGATTCCAAGGACCCCAACCATGAACATCACCTCTCTCCCCCTCGTTCGGGATATCAAGCAGAATTGACTCGAGCCTTTGCAACTCCATCTCCATCTTCAGCAAACTTTTGGGCCTCGTGTCCATCATATTCCAGTGTCGAGACGGACAGAGAGGTCGTCTCGCATTCGTATTATCTTTTGAACCTGTCGTGTCGAGCGTCTCAGAAAAACAACATGTAGATTGGAGACGATACGATCCGCCGGCTGAGCTACATCACATGCAGGATGATACTTCGGGGGGAGATCCGGGGACTACTGCAAACATCAATTGAGAGGATTAAAGCAAGACATGCAGAAGAAGAGGAAAGACGAGCCGCTGCTGCTCGTCTGAAGAAACCGTTAGCGAGAGCAAATCGAGTGTCGATGAAACCAAGAAGACTGGTATGACCAAATTTTCCACGTAGAGCTTAGAGATTTGCTAATATCAAACTCAGAGTACGATCGATGGACTGCGTCCTCTGGATCCAACAGAGAATTCAAGATTGAGTGTTGGGAGCCAAGTTTCTGTAGCTTCAACAGACTCCGGCTACAGTTCGATACCTGTAGATACAAATTTTCCCTCCAAACCATCGAAGTCCGAGAAAAGGCTTTTCGCTGGGCTCGCCGCCTTTGTAAAACCAAAAAAGGGAAATAAATCCATTAGTCCTCTGGAACGACTTGGGGAGATGAGCAATGTTCTCGCACTTTCGGATACAAGTGCAGCATTTTCAACAGCAAGATTGTTTGAGGCTGACAGTACCGCAATAACTACAGGGTGAGTACAATATTCCAAAGCTTGAGTTTCTATGCTAACATTGAAAGGGAATGCGTTTCTTGTTTTGATGACTTCCCAATGAAAGGGTTGGTAAAACTCACTTGTCACAATTACTGTCCACCTTGTTTCGCGAGATTGATAGAGTACGTTTTCTCGAGATTAACATCTCTACCAACCGGCCCTCGCTTGTATTCCACTTGATATCAATCCTCCTAACAGCTCCTAGCAACACCCTACAATCCGAAACCCAATTTCCCCCCAAATGCTGTTTAAACCCCGTCCCTTATCCTCTCATACCTGCAAAACTTCAAAAACCCTACAGAGCCAGACAACTAGAATGGTCCACACCGGCATCCTCGCGAGTCTACTGTTCTCACTCACCCTGCAACTCCTTAATCCCATCCATCCACATCACACCCTCCCACCAACTCGCCGCCTGTCCCACCTGCCATAAGAAAACATGTACAGCATGTCTAGGCGCTGCTCACCAAGGCGAGTGTCCGGAAGATCCAGCATTGAGGCAGACAGAAAACTTGGCGGAGATGCAGCGCTGGAAGAGATGCTACGCATGCCATGCTTTCGTGGATCATAATCGGGGATGTCGACATATGACTTGTCGATGCACGGCGCAGTTCTGTTATATCTGTACTGCGAGGTGGAGAACTTGTTCTTGTACCGATGCGGATCTGGCTACGTTGCAAGAACAGGTCACTCGTCGGCAGAACGAAACGGAAATGGGGAGGAGAGCTGTCGCGGAAGAAGCTGCCAGATTACAGCGGTTGAGAGAGGAGGAGGCCGAGAATGTTCGGATGGTTGCTGAGTTTATTCGTCCGGATGAGGAAGTGAGACGTGTTGAGGAGGAACGGGAACGGGCTGCTACTGAGGAGAGAAGACTTCGAAGAGAAGAAGAAATCCGGGTGCAGAAACAGGTTCTCCTATCCTCTATTGCAACGAGATACATTGGCTTGAGAATGGAGTTTGAGGGATTACATCTATACCAGAGATCCCTCCTCGCCTCTCGCCAAGAGTATGCAACAACAACGCTCTCCCAAAGTCTCGCTGACAAGTTGGAGAACCTTATGATCAGTCACGCAGGAGCTCTAGATGCCTTATCCACTACCTTCCGACGAGACTTGGAAGCCCTAGAATCAGTATTTGAACAGGAACAAAACGAACACCTCCACACCGCCCATCAAACCGAGCTTAAATACCTATCCGCTCTCCGCGCACGAGCGGATTCCTCTACTTCCATAGCTCAAATCAATGCGTCGGTCAAAGAGCTAAGGAATAAACATGCAAAAGACTACCAAGTCTGGGACCAGGATAGAGTACATAAGATAGAAGACTTACGGCGTGCTCATGCGAGCCAGGCGGAGTTCTTGGAGTGGAAGCAGAGAAGTGAGGTTAAGGAGGTGAGGGGAAGAGGGGAGATTGAACGGGTTGAGGGGGTTAAGAGGGGAAAGGCCGAGCGTGAGTGGATGGATGCTGTGTCAGTGGAGAGAGGGGAGATATTGGGGGAGATGGAGAGGAGAGAGGCTGAGGCTGTTGAGGTGGATGGGGGGCTGAGATGGATTGATTAGGAGGCTTTTTAAAGTAGCATTATAAGGTGGGAGCAGATGATGTAAATATCACTGGTCCAATCAGCTTGTATATCTTTTCTCTCAATTTCTTGTTCTCTCTTTCTAAGTTTCAACTTTGGATGAAATATGCTCTCGAAGCATGGTTTAGCTAAAAACACATTTGTTTGAAAGTAGGTCTGTGTAGATCACTGATTAGAAAACGTCGCTATAAAAACCAATCGGTTTCTCGAGTTCCAGGGTTGTTGGAAGTAGTGATCAGAGCTCATAGACTCTCTGATGACTCCATGAGATATGGCGAGACATATATTGAAGAGAAACTCCCAAGACCACTCGTCTAGTCGTTTAACCCCCCAGAGTCTCACAAGCGAGTTCTCTTAATTCGATAATCTGGAGTTAAGTATTACGAGTACACACGTTATTTCTCGGTCTTAGGATTAGCAGGCAGTTTGATTACCATGCTACTCTTGTGGTTATCTAGGATACATGCATCCCGAAATCTTGATAACCGTTTTTTAATCGGCTACAAAAATAATTCTAATTCTCTTATACTAGAGATTGACATGGTAAAGTTTTCATTATTACCGACTCGTTCTTTGCGAGTTTACCTAGATGAAAAAAAAAAGTGAAAGTCATGCCAAGGAATGTTCAATAACATAAACTAAAATACATTCAGCCAATTCTCATAAGTTTCCAACGGAAATTCTGTAGGGTTTCGCAAGTTAATGGTGGTGTTGAGGTTATGATATGTTCCAGAAGCTTCGTACCTCCAGCGGACCCTCCCCCAGATTGGACCCACATAAAACGCCAACCAGCATCACCAATACAGTAATGTACTGACATTCACGCGGGATAGGCATTCAACCCCCTAAAGCAAAACAACATACCCGGGTCATGACAAGAGCACTCAATGCCCTCATAAAAAAGAGCAATTGATACTGTTCTTGTCCGTTACCATCAGGCCGGGTTCCTAGGACGGGTCAGATCACATCTCAACAACAACTGAACTAGTCAACACCATACACACCCCCCTCCATCATCATGGACCAAGCAGATATTCCCTCCCTCCTCTCTCGCCTCAATAGCGATGAAGACGCCCTCCGAAAAATGGCAGTTTTCAAGCTCCAGTCCTCGATCAACGACCCCTCCTTTGCAGACATGTTCATCTCCTCGGGCGGTCTAACCATCCTCCGACGCCTCATCATGACGACCGGCGGAAACACGCTCGCATACTCCCTACAATCACTCTCACGACTCCTCGAGGTAGATATGGGATGGGAGGTCTTCGAAGCTGCAGGCAGCGGAGAATTGGTCGAGCGCATCGTGGAGTTGATCGTCACGCATCCTCTGGTCAACATCTTGCGCGGGGCAATGAGCATCTTGGTAGCAATCGTTTCACACTCCCAGAGCAACCATGAGGCTATCATGAGGACGCCTGGAGCCTTTGGCTTTCGTGCGCTGAAACCTGCTATTGCCGTATACCCTCAATTCTTCGAGATGGTCGTCAACCAGCTGAATAGCGCGGATCATGCCCTATGCGCGAATGCCCTGATGCTACTGAATGCTCTCATGAGGGACGCCATCACGAGCGAAAGCCAGGGATCTACGAAGACTGTCCCACCGGTGGAGGAATGGCCGAAGTTTATAAAGCGTTTGCAGGATCTGGGAGTCATAAAGGCGGTCTATATGTTGATGCAAAGTAGTGCATTGCAGGATCTGGCACACCCGTTACTCGAATTCCAGGCCTTGACGAAACTTTTGCTGAAGAAATGGAGGGACGTTGTAGTTGATCTGGAAACGCCAGAACACAGAAGGGCCTTGAAAGGAATACACCTGGCAAGCGCACCGGAGAAGAAAGACTTAACTGTGAATGTCAATGTTTCCAAGGCCGAGGAATCAGCAGAAGGTAGCTCAAGCAATGCCAAGAAAGGAAGTAGAAAACACAATCCAGAGAAATGGCGGCGATTGGGATTTGAGACGGAAAGTCCTGCCTGGGAGTTCGATCCTACTGGATTTTTGGGAATGATGGATTTTACAGATTACGTGAAAAAGGAAGAGGATTCATTTCAAAAGTTGCTTCTGGAGCAGTCGACCCGACCTCTCCACGAGAGATGCCCCATTGCGACGGCCAGTTTGGCTTGCACCGTTATATTATATGAGCATTTTGAAGTCGAGAAATCTGATGTCGAAGACGCCAAAAGCTATCTGGTGCTGGACGGCATGAAGAATTACGACAAAATCTTCCGGCCTCTTCTTTTGCAATGGTCGAAACTACACGCAGCTAGTTTGCATGCATTCTTCAGACTTTGGAAAGCCACGGGTGCAGAGCGAGACGATTTCAATAAAGTTGCTGAGCTGGTCCGAATACTCATTGAGCAAGTTGTTGGTCAAGCATCTAGGACGAAAGATGCACAGGAGGTAGAAGAAGAACTGGATGAGTTTGATTACACACGACTACGAGAGCTACAGATGGAGTTTCTAGAGGCAAATTTTGAGGATGAATGGGGCCATCATCTTCACCAAGTTCGAGATGAGTTGAAGCAGGAAGCATTGCAATTTGTCAAGGAGCAACGTATTCGATGTCTCTTGGATGGTGCCTGGTTTCCTCGACATAGTTCCAAAGCAAATCCAGAAGATGGGCATGCAAAGAATGTAAAGGCACCAACCGCATCATGGAGATTTGTCAAACTGTCACATAATCGACGATATTTACATTACGCAGATTTCCCCGCACAACGAGAACAGGACCCTTCTCTGGACGAATTACAAGAGAAGATCGATCTTTCTACCATCAGCTCTGTTGTCTCAAACGTATCAGCAGCTAACGATGAATCCTCAAGCATATCCAGCACATCAACGCTCAAAACACCATCACAGGCACCGAAACCTGCCACCTCGACGACTAAGATTACCATCAACAGCTTCTCTGGCACCCCGGAAGATAGGGGCAATGCCAATGGGGAGCTTACTGAGCGAGCCATATTAACTCTCATGCCACCGACCCATAGTCTGGCCTCTGAATGGTTGGATGGTCTTCTCATGCTTCTCAATCAAGCACCCATCACGGCTGAGACAAATAAGCTTGTTGGACTTGTGGGCGATTATGGTCTCAAGATTCGATTGCTGAATGTGAGACTGGGCGACAATTTCTCGCAGGAGCCTGGTGCTGGAGTTGTACCTAGTAGGGAGGGCCTCGACGATGATTACTTCTATGAAGTTTGATTATTAGGATGTCGTTAAGTTTGGTGTCTTGGTATATTTGAGAGTTTTTGTGAATATGGGATGATAATTTGGCGAGAAAGCGTTGCGCTCGATACCCTTTGCTGTTCTTTTTTTCTCTTTCGGAATTCTGTAGGATATGTAGGAGTTCTTTTTATCTTAATCCTGTGTAATGTATAGAATGCGTGAAGAACCTGATAGGTTGATATCACCCGCAATGTCCATTTGCACGTGAGTTGGGACACTGCGAGTGAACGTTCAGAGATGCCTAATCGCGTCATGGCTTGGGGGGCAGTAAGAGCGTTGAACTTCTCTCTGATTCGTCCAAGGCTTCTGGTTTCCTTGATACTATATACACGATCAAGATACTCTTCCAAGTCCTCGAGCCTGACCTTGGCAAATGGTTATAAAACGTAATGAATTATATTTACAGTTAACACGCTAAGCGACAGCCTAGTGTCAAAGGTTAAAGCCTAGCGTGGACGCGCAACAACGACTTGCCTCATCAAACCCAAGAAACTCGTGTGCCTAAAATCTCATCCCATTTAACTTTTCTTGATCTCGCTGTTCCGTTACTTGGATTCAACCCATCCAAACCCATTTCATCTTTTCCCTTGTTGCAATTCACGAAAGCAACAAAATGCCCACTATCCTTCCAGTTCAAAAATCAGATCTCCCCGACGCAGCAAATCTTATCCACACTTCCAAACTAGCGCTCCCAATCAACCGTCTCCTCTACAAAAACTGGCCTGCGGATGCAGCGCAGGAGGAGCAATGCCTTAATGCCGTTACCGGGGCATTCCATAATCCGACAATGGAAAGCTTCAAGGTCGTGGATCCAGATACGCAAGAGATGGTTGCATATCTTGTGCTTACTCGAGAGAAGGGGAAAGTGGTAAAAATGGGGGATGAGGTGAAGACGGCGAAAGAAAATACCATTGAGAGATTCGATGAGAGGATCTTGGAGTGGGTGGAGAAGAGTAGTCTTTTTTTGAGAGAGGACTTTGAGGGGCGTGATCACTTCAGTGGGTTTCCCTAGTTTCGTCTTCCTCATCCTTTTTGTCTTCTTTTTTAAAACGCGCTTTAACTCTGGTTAGGAATCATATATACATGCGTCGAAGTCTCACACCGTCTTCAAGGTATCGGATCCGCACTTGTGAAACTATGTATCGAGAAAGCGGAAGCCGAAGGAATCCCTCTTCTTGTTACTTCAGAGCCTGAGTCTCTTGGCTTTTTTAAGAAGTTGGGGTTCAAGGAAGGGAAACGTTGTGATATCGATTTGAGTGTGTATGCGGCGGTCAATAGTGGGTGTGGCGTTTTTAGATTGACGGGATTGAGATGGGGGCTTGAGGTGTAGAGTGAATGGGGTAGTGATGTGTGAGGCAGAACATTCAATTTAGCTTTCGCTTAAGCCCCCTTTTTAGTGAATTGATATCATGAATGGGTGACGATTTTTGTACCGAGTGCTTTGGAGTCGCCATTTAGTGAAGAGTTGATTCACTTCAACCAAACTCATTACCTAAAAAAACTACCAATATCTCGGCAAAAGCCCGCCAGAAGTGAATCATGAACCTCCTTAAATTTTACAGTGTACTAACGAATCAACGATCCCCAATCACTATCCCTGGCAAGAATAGGGAAAACTATGGCTCATCTCCAAGACTTGAGATTTGAAACCGGCAAACCCCTTTCACCTCAGATTCAACATTCTCTGAAGGAGCCACCAGGAGCAGTAAATCTAAATGGAAATGCGTAGCCGTGACAATCCATCACGCAGTAGAAATTGTTCTTACAGTTTTCAGCCTTGTTTTCCAGATATATCTGGTCGGAGTGTGCCCGAGCCTCTGCTAAGTTTTCTTGTTTTGGTGTTTTGGTGGCGTTCGATATTGAACTGGTCAAAAAGAGTAAATATGTACCGAACATAAGATGCTATTGCCCTTCTGACAGCTAGTGCAAGGAGAGCGTGCTGAAAAGATGACTCATGTTTTCTATAGACCCGAATATATAAGTCTACTTAATCCTGGACATAATTCATTATATCATTACCAGCCCTTAAACCTCACTATGACTCCAAGCAGTTATCAACTTCTCTGGATTAGACCCATCAACTTGTACCCCACGAAGTTGAGCCTCGATCTGCATGATTCTCGTCTTTTCCTCGTGAGCGGCAGTGTCACCAAACACCAAATCCATATCTTCAAGAGTCTATAAAATGAAACTATTAGCATCATGTCTTATGTATTGACACAAGCGGTGAGAACATACCTTTCCTCTAGTTTCTGGAACGAAGAAATATGTAAATCCGAAGGCCAGGAGTGCAAATGCAGCAAAGAAGATATAGGTTCCCCATCCAATCGTGGCCAACATATCAGGTGTCACAAGTCCAATGATGAAATTGCACATCCATGTAGTTGAAGTAGTAATTGAGATCGCTTTACTGCGAATGGCGAGGGTAAATATCTCAGATGGGAGAACCCATCCGATAGGACCTAGATGACATTAGAATATATATTAGTGTAACTTGAGGAGGGGAATTTACCGAAGGAGTACGAGAAATTGATGTCATAAATGTAGATGAAAGCAATTCCGACCCAACCAGCTGCTTTGTGTTGTGGAAGAGTATCTCCATAAACGGCGATGATTGCACCGACAATGACGAGGGAGATACAAGTTCCGGCTGCTCCACTCATGAGAAGCGGCTTTCGGCCTACTCTATCGATGAAAAGTACAGCTGGAACTGTGGCCAATGTGTTGACGATGCCGTAAACACCCGTTGCTAAGAGCGAAGGGGTGTTTCCGCTGAGTCCTAATTGAGCAAAGATAGTTGGAGCGTAGTAAATCATGGCATTACATCCGATAAATTGCTGGAAGAACATTATGCAGCATCCAACCGATAATCTCCAGAATCTTGCCTTGTTGTTGACGAGAGACATATATTGGGCGACATGGAGCTTGAAGCCAGCCAAACCAGCGTAGTGGTCCTTTACAAAAGCATTTTCGAGAAGAATAGAGGCCCTTATTTCCAAGACTTCAGCAACAAGCTTGGGATGATCTGGAGAAAGTCTTCTGAGTTTCGACAAGACTCTAATAGCTTGCTCATCCTTTTCCTGCATCATCAACCATCTTGGAGAGTCTGGGTAGAATATCATGCCGTTACCGAGAATTATGGCTGGGAGAATTTGAAGGGCGAATGGAATTCTCCATGAAGCATCCGATTGACCAGTACATCCAGTGGATCCCACATCATTATATGGATCAAATGATGGGGAAGTCAAAGTGCCGCCAGAGTACGGAATTTCAGGTGCGCATCTGCTTCCACCGATGTAGTGGGTACCATAATCTATCCAGTAGGAGACTAAAATACCAGTCGTGATGGAGACTGTATATTGTAAGTATGTCGAATGTTTGTATACTCCAGAGTTAACCCACGTTGTTGCAATACGACAAGAGCGCCACGAATCTCTGGTTGAGATACCTCTGAAATATAAAGAGGGATCACCATCGTCAACATTCCTACGGCAAATCCAGCGACGGCACGGCCAACCTGTCTAAAGTTAATAGAGCCCCTTCCTAAAGAACAAGAAATTACTTGCAAACAGCATTTCAATATTAACAGCCCCAGCTTGAACTGCCGAACCAGCAACGAAGATGATAACGGCTAAGATCATGTTCTTTTTCCGGCCAAGTTTATCAGCCAGAGGGCCATTGACGAGTGACCCAAACCAAGCGGCTAGAAACAATTAGATATGTATCTCATTCAAAGATGAATACCAGTACACACTCAGTAAGATGGTAGAAACAAACCAGCCTTTGAAACCGGGGTTCAAAAATATCTTTGGAAATGCAGCACCGAAACTTTCCATTGTCAAAATACCGGACACGACACCTTGATCATAACCGAAGAGCAGACCTCCAAGGGATGCAAACTATGCAGATTAGTTATTGGGGCTTGAAAAGGCCTTTTGAGTACATACACACGCAACTCCAAGTAGATACGGATTCTGTATAAGGGAAGTGTTGATTTTTTCTGGTGGATCGATGGCAGCTGGAGCCATTTGATTCTCCACCTCAACGGAATTGCCTGCTTCATTGTTTATAGGCGCCATTATTATAGGAATCTACACAGATTGGCAATGGAAAATGGGGACGGAAGCGAGAAGAAACAGAGAGGGGATTATGCGCTCTATATACTCGTTTGGTTTCCCTCTGCTGCTGGAATTTCTGGAGCATCGCGGAGAAAGATGGGGTCTACGGGGTCATACATTGACTCCATCTTGTACCCCTCCATTTGTGTTTCCCCATAACAACACTGGAGGCTGGGGAAATTGGGGAAAGAGCTCCCCAGTGGAAACAGCTTTCACTGGTTGGACTTGACCTCGAGATGTTCAAGAAACAGGGCAGGAAGTAGCTAAGTACATAACTAGTTAGCGTGTCGAAGAAATCGGATCGGGTCATGAAAATTGCCAGGAAAGCATGACCGGTGTAGGGGGTTCAGCATTAATTGCGGTGTCTGGTTGGATCAAGCCAATCACACATCTTGTTTTCGTCGGGCTTTTTCCCGACACTTCGGCAGGGTTCGGAAGCTTGATTCCACGTAAAGTGCTGGACAGGAAAACAAACAGTATACCAAAATTTGATGCGATTGTGTTTCAATGTCTTATTGGTATGCTTGATAATAACCTCAATTTGGTGCTATTCTCGGTCTACCGAAGTTTACGAATGCGGGTTCCAAGTTCCACCAATCTTTTCCTACCACAACCAGTATCCCTCCCGACCGTCACAATGCCGCTCACGTAGCGACAATCACGCAACGGCGTTGATTCCGAGTGATTGCTGGAAATGACCGGGAGTCAAGTATTATCTTTGGGGGGGAGGAAAGATAGAGTCTCGGACCGCAACTTTGAGTAACTTGAAAGAGTTAGTTTTTGACACTAGCTGAGGGACTAACTGCAGCAAGAAGGGAAACAAACCTTCAATGTTGGAACATTCTCATAGCTGAATCTTCCAATTCTTGGATTTCTCTCGCCGCGCCGACAACTGTCAGCTTCGTGTGTGTAGCAGTAGGGGAATCCGGGTTGATGAGACCGTTATGCATATCGAAAGCCTCCCGCCCAAAATACCTCTCTACTAGCTTGCTCAACACTTCTTGTCTATCAAGACCCAGATTGATGCGTCTCTCTTGTATGGACCGCCAGACAGGTAATAGGGAGAGTATTTCGGCGCGGAGTTCTCTGTTTGATTGCGCGTATTCCCGATATATTTCATAGCCTCCTTTTTCCACAGCCTGCATATGGGCTACCTGTCCAGGGTCGGTATTCGGTGGGCAATGAGAAGAGGATGACTCCTTTATAAATTCTCCGTGCAGATGATCATGCCGTTCGAGCTTTTTGTATGCCTTTTCAATGACTGATCCAATTTTCCACCTCAAGCCAATCTTGTGGTGGGGGTGAATTTGTATTCAAGGATTCAACCAAGTTGATGGAAGAAGCTGGGTGGGGAGTTCCAATGGAGAGAGCATCAAGCTGACGTTCAATTGCCTTGGTGGGTTCCTTTGAGGTGCCAGAATGTGCACAGGGGACAGGGAATGAAGAGCCATCTACAGGGAGGTCAGTTGATAGAAGATTTGCGTTGAAAGAATCGATTTCCATGGCGTTTGGATGATGAAAAGAGGTGTCTGTTTCCTGCATCTTGGTTTGGTCGTTGAAGCTATCCATTCGCTTTGATGTGAGGTGCTAGATACTGGACCTTGTCAGAGGCTCTGTGCTACATTGAGAGTTGAGGAAAGCTCCAAATCTAAAACACGGGGTGGTTTTCAAATGGAGAGTAACTTACCAACGTATCAACTAAGAGTTTGGATATTGAAAACAACGTGAAGGTAGTGTGAGTACAAGTAAAGAGTTCAAAGGTTTGAAGGTGAATGCGAGAAGAAAGAAAACATCAATTAGCGAGAGTCACGCTGCTTTAAGAGTCCGATCTGGACCTGTGACTTTACAGTTCTACTCTTTGGCTCAACGCGACTCTCTTAACGAACGCGACCGACGCCGACAGTGGACATCAACAAGACCATGGCACCATCTAGGGTTTTGTCTGCAGACTCCACCACAACACAAGTCGGCAGCTCTGGCTCACAGACAACAATCATGGAGACGACCAACCAAGACAAGCAAAAAGACACATTGAAAGAGATTGAACAAGCTCCAATGAGCCGACGGGAAAAGCAAGCAAAGTGGCAGAAGCGCAGAGCGGAAATGTTGGCTCTCAAGGAACAAAGAGAGAGAGACCAAGCTCTGTCCTCAATCCCTGAACACCCACCCTCGAGCAGCTCAGCCGGAAAGTTCCAACTACAACCCTTGTTGAAGCGAAAGGAAACACGACGTACATTATTCCTGAAGCGCAAGGCGGAGATGTTGCGTTTCAAGCAAGAACTCGACAAACTTCTGCCTTCGAACCGCGGAAATCCTCAAGAGTCCTCAAACAGCCTGACCAGAGATGCCCAACGACAATCCTCCTCTCAATCAACCGTCTCAGGCGTACCACCGACCATAGTAGATCGAATGCAAGCGAAAATCTGCCAGCTTCAAGCACGCAAGTCAGAGTTGATCTCTCATCTACCGATCCTTCAGTCCGAAATTGTCCAGTTGAGAAGAACTCTTGATGTAAAGACCTTGAAGATGCACAAAGCTGGGGATGAATTGGCACACATCAATCAGCTTCTTGCCAATTCTCATGTCCACCAAAACAATGCCCACCCAGACAGAAACTCCACTCAAAATTCTCAGCCATCGGGAAAGGTTTCGAAGTCAGAATCCGCTAGGGAGCAGTCTTAGGTCACGACAATTACGGTCAAAAACAACGCGAGCGATACTCCTCCACTTCCTGTTGTAAGTTAGGACGTTGTCACGAATCACGTGTAGCAATGCATGTGACAAAGGAAGACCAGGCGGCGTCCTGACAGGTTAAGCACATCCATGGACTTATAGCAAAAAGGGATCAATTAGACTAGCTAAGCGATCCAGGGATTTCTTCTGGTTAGGAAAATCACGTGATCTAGTCGCCTGAGTCGCCTGTCAACTGAAGCGATCAGGGCGAGCGACTAGAGCGATCAATCAGAGAACGAAGGTTCTATATAAGAGTGGCACGTCTGCCATTAGATAGGAGCTTCGTGCTCAACTTAGTTATCAATCTTATCATATTAGTTTGACATCTTTGATACAAAGTAACGAGTTCACTTCCAAGTGAACAACCCGATAGTCTTCTTCTTATCATAGAATACCAACCAGCGAACACCCAGCCAAGTTTAGTTAGCCAGTTTGAGTATTCGTTACAGACGTGTACCGCCCCGTAAATATACATCTACTAATACAGATCAGTGTGTCGAAGTTTATTCGAAGAGCGAAATCGAGCGAGTTTTCTTGAGGATTTACAGCATGGAAGGAGGTAACAATGTCGGCTATACTACGATTTATAGAGGGATGAATTAGTCTCTACGAAGGTTTAAGAGACGCGAAGTAATAATTAAATTGTTTTACTACCTCGTATTCCCGTATATGTGTTACTATTATAAGAAACGTGAATTATAATCAAGGTTTTCTACTAGCTATACTAAGAAAGAAGAAACTTATCTTAAAATGAGACTCTGAAACTAATTTATATAGAAACTAAGTAAAGTAGTATTTTCTATTATAAAAACAAACTATTTAGCTACTTAAAAAGTACTTATATTATTGGATTTTAAAATAAATATTATACTAAAAAGCTAAAGTAATTAAATTATATATAAAAATTTAAAGAATACTTAGTTTATCATATAATCTAAGCTATATTATTATTTTTTATAATTTTTTAAAAGGTTAAAGGAACTAACTTATATGTATAAATATTAGAAATAATAAGTTCTTAACATAATCTAAAGTATATTAGCATTTTAAAAATACTTTAAAAATCGAAAATAATTAGGATCATAAAGATAAGTATCGTAAACCACTAGTTTAAAAATATAACCTATATTAATATTCTTATAATATTTTTAAATATTAGAAAAATTAGTAAAATAAAGTCTTATAATTGTGACAGACGTGCTTCAGGTAGAACTCAGAACAATTAACACTCTATTCTTAGGACAAAAGACGAGGAAAGAAGGAGAGCTCTAGTGAGCTGGGAACTAAATACAGGTCGTGCGCGCTAGCGCCTCGCTAAGCGAGCATGTGACATCCAGCCCTCGTGACCATAACCGTCACAACTAGTAGTAATTCTTATAGTATAAGCGCTCCTAGCTCTCCTACCTAGCGCTACACGCTAGCTTATCTATTAGAGCCGCCACGTTTACCCCTAGCTAGCTTCTCTCTCTGTATTATTCTTTTTATATTACAACGGTATCCCTTGATTTATCCTTAGTAATTAGAGCTTGTAATTAGGCTAACCTACTTTGAGATATTTATATATTACTCTACTCTAATTATCCCTTACGCTAGTATCTACTTTTTTTCTTGACTAAATACAGGTAGATTAATTAAAGTGGCGAACTTAAATGGGCTCCCCTCCCCCCCTTTGATTAAAAGGAAGGAGTTGAAAAGAACACTTAATAAACTATAGACAAATCCTACTAGGAGAATTAATTTCGTTCTTCTTCCATTTGACGCTCTATATAACACCAAACTATGATTCTAACAATAAGATGAATAGACTGGATCCCATGGAATGTTTGATTAGTTTGTAGCATGCCGTCACCCTCGTTCTCCCTCTCATCGCTAGTACACCATAACCAAAATTCTTACTATCATTTCATTTGAACTACTACTAAATCACTAACTCCCGTCCCTGAAAACACTCTACCCAACTGGGAAAGAGATCAATTCGACTTTCCATTACATTCACACACGCAGTGCAAGGAACCCGCCTGTCAAAACAAGGTATCAGAGCTCTTTGTTCGTGTTTTCCAAACAAATGAACTCGGATGAACACAAATCAAGTCGATAAGCCCTAATTATGAGCTGGATATAGCTTTGAATTCCTACAACCTTTCTAAATACCCTTTTAGCTACATAGTAGAAAGCAAAAAGAACTTAGTATAGCATGGGAAGGGAGAATGATTGGTTTTCATCGAAGGCTACGTATCGTAGACGGGTAAGTCGCAGAGCAGCACGGAAGTTGATCAAGGGTTCAGCTCTCCAGCTCTCCAGCTCCCCAAAACACAATAATGTTTATTTGCTTGACCACCATTGGTTGGAAAATAGAATCGATACGCGGGAATCTTTATAGATTGTGCTTACAAGAAGTCATCTCCGAGAACCTCGGGAGTAAAAACTAGGATGTCCTCTAAAGTATGAGAAATCACCTGAGGCCTGGAGCGAGTAGGACAGAAGAAGTGGTATGAAAGGACCTTTCATAGAGTAGGCAAGAATGACACACGTTCAGCGAGGTCTATCTCGAGGTCTACATAGAGTTTTCGGCATGCCTTTCTGACGCAATACCATTGATTCACGAACGGGATTTTTCTCAATCATCACGACGAGCCCCCAGGCCCCTTTATTAAGCTTTAATAAAAGCAAGGTTAGTTCGGCAAACGAGAAGTTAGACAGCTACTGTGACAAGTGCCATAGAATATGCAGAGTACATCAAAGCAAGCCAGTGGACAGGGAGAAGGTAATTTAGGGGAAATAGCAAGCATCGATCCCATCGAAATTAGTGAGGTCTCGGCTCGATTAGAAATTTAGGAGAATATCTCGTCCGTTACTTGACCGAACCTCTTCTCAGGTTGGTAGACAGTAGTACATTATTTTGACATTTATATTCCAATTATAAGTTACCAACGAATTTCAATCAATATTTTAACAAGTACAAGTTATGACTCCCTCTGGAACATCACGGATATGGACTGGTTCGCTAAACATGGCGTGAACGACATAAACGCCTCTCCAAAGTATGGATATTCAGCGCGAAATCATTTACTCCGACAATACCACGACGCAGGAACGCGCAATACTCGCAGCTGAAACAAAGTTTCCAGATCGCCTTGCCATCAATGCGATGCAAGCCCTCGGGGTTGCCCTGCCATACTCAACGTTCCTCCGCCCGCCCTTGTGCCTTGCGATGAACACATACAACTGAAAATTATGCGAAGATGAGATGGGATGTAGAGAGGGCAAAGCGTTTCCAACGACCATGTATTGGGTTACAAGGCTCAACTGCTACAGCACCAAATGTAATAATGAAACTGTTCCGCCATTTAGAAAAAGAAATATACAGGGACAGACATCCGCGTTGAACCGAGGGGGTGGTTCCAGCTTTCTGGATCAGTGGAAAAAGAAAGCAGAAAATATTTGATAACCAAGAAATATCGATGAATTCTCGAGAACGATCGTCTTTGATCATGAGAACAATATCGAGCATCAATGCTAGTCAATGATGATCCGATTAACTTGGCATGCTTGCAACCCTCTAGGCAGCGATTTAAAACCCAGCAAACGCTCAGATTTGGGGGCCGCAACGTCAAAAGATTTGAAATAAATCGATCAACACGGACAATCTGCCTCCCTCTTTGGCGTGGCAGTGAACGATTGCCCTAGGGAAGAAATAATGCGGGGCCGGACGAGGTTTTGAGGGCAACGATTGGGTTCTTGTACGATGGGGAATAGTGACATTCGCTCAGACAAAGCAATGTCTCGGACTTGGTCACATCGTTCGTCACGATTTTGTGAACAACACACCGAGGTCCCAAAGTCGATATCAGATCGTCGGAAGCCCAGATCGTCAGCAAACCTGAAAAGGGTTGGAAAGAATTTCAGCACGTAGTGTTTATTGAGATTTAGGGCTGCCAAGTCAGGATTTGGGCGAGAAGCTTACGAAAATGGGATTTGCGAGTGGAGGTGTAAAATTGTTATTTACGGGTACAGCCGTACAGTAGGATTCTCACCCTACAAGGCTATTTGAGCTCCCTTTATACACCATCAGTTTGAATTGAAGAGCACACTCTCATCTTGAGATATTCCAGCCATCCTATATGTGAAGATAGAATAGGAATAGTTCGGATGGTCATGGCTACCAAGCATTGATGAGAACGCCCAAAACCTGCCGTTGAACGATGGTGGGCGACGGAAGAGTGAAGATCTTTTCGTGGCGTCGTATTTTTTGGAAAGGGAAAGCGCAGGAAAGGGTAAGCAAGGGGAGGGGAGGGTAGAGGGGTAGAGTGGAGGAACCCACCAGTGAGGAAGCGGCGAGGGAGCTCCCGCAGCTGGTGTCAAGGACAGGGTGACGAGCATCAATGCGATCCCAGCTCAATATCATGCAATCCAGGGATGATATGGGAGGTGGGATAGGTAGGTCAGCATTATCAATTGCCAAGTATCCTTCTCTTGACGTTGAACTAAAAGATATTTTTGTGCTCATCTACTGTACCTACTGTACCTACTGTATCAGCAACAGGTTAACAAAGAGTCTGCTATGGGAGAATGAGACACCCAGAGGAAATCATATTCAGATATAGCAAGAACCCCCACGAGTTCACCTAAACTCAACCATTCTACCCGGTCGTATCGAACCCTAAACAGCTGCTAACCAAGTTGGTGGTACAGTAACAATTAAGCTGCCGAGGTCAGGATCCACCCCCCGTTTGGGCCTAAAGCGAGTGTACTTCTTCGCGGGTCAACATCGGGTGTTGATCAGACGATTCCTGTCAACCCAAGCCAAGGCAACCTCTCCCTCTCAACTTCTTTCTGGATTGTGCCACACTCACGGAACACCGAAAGACCACCTGCAATGGAAGACAGATAGGTCGCAGCCTGGCTGTTAGCTGTCGTCCCTGTACTAGGTAAGATTACACTGGCCTTTTCATTCCTCCTCTTTGGACTCTTGGACCGAAGACTTTAACAATATAAGTTTCTGATTATTACCACCAAGTTTATTATTATTTTTAGTTGCTCTGGATTCAAAACCACCATTGAAATCAGTCGATACACTCTTGGCCCAGGGTGTAAATCCCACTTCCATGCGCTGCTTGATATTGCTTGTGTTCCCTTGTCATCCCATCCTCCTCATCCAATGGTCCCAGCGGAAAAGGTGCCCCCCGCATGCCCCCCTCGCAGAATGCAGTCCAAGACTCTTCCAGCTGGGCGCCAATAGCCAATGACTATCCCGGTTAGCCACGCTTTTCGGCGACCTCATCCTCTTCAATCCATGATAATTGCAGTCCTCTTGCTCCTGTTTCCGACCATGCTGTTTCGGGCTCTTATACGAGTACTGCCCAGACCGGCTTGCCAGACAAGCTGGAGCACGTCAACCAAATTCGACGCATGAGGGAGGAGTCGATCACTTGTATCCACTGCTTCAAACCGTCTAGTTGACCCTCAAATCCCTCGAAACGAATCGCACGTCCCAGCTTCTCTTTTCTAGTGGCACTCCCCGCGAGCGTTTTCTTTTCAGCCTCCTCCTCCTCCCCCAAAATCATGTCCCTCCTCATCCGTCTTGCTGGCGTTCTCTCTAAGACATCGGGCTTGTAAGTTCGGGTTTTCAACATCGTGAGACCGCGCGAATAATGCTGTTGCCTCGATTCATCGCGGCTGCACTGGCATTGCGGCAAACCATTACTGTACTGCCTGACAGTTATTGTCAACCAGACTGTCGTAAGAATACCCTTTCCATCCAGGCTTCTAAGTGTTAAACCCGGAGCTTGGGACTGTAGTCGTCGTGGAACCTTCAGCTAATTCCCTTTCAGCTGCATGTTTCTCTAATATGGTTGCCTTTGACCCGGCGACCTCCTGTGAAATAGCTTCCCCGTTCCTCACCAACTGTGGGGCATGTCAATCATGTATTGCAATATACGCGATTCAGAATGGCAGCTTACCACGGTTATCCGACTTTCAAAATACGCTATCGGCTCAGATCAGTCGTTGTGAGAAAAGCAACGGCTCAGCACAAGTTTCCGCAATCGCATCACAAGTAGCTCGGATCTCCTCGTGGGATGTTACCCAAGTTACAGCAACGGCAACGATCACAACTGCTCCGGCTGCTACTCAAGCTCCAGATTCTCTGATAGCATCTACGGCAGTAGCGCAACCAGAAGCGACGGCGTCTTTCACGAGCACATCGTCCCCCTCAAGCGAGACAGCGCAAGCAGGCCCCGGTCCCGAATTGAACCATTCCTGGATCGCAGGACCAGTGATTGGCTCCATCTTGGGCCTTTCTACTGTCTTCGTCGTAATATACTGTACACGCCGAAAGCAACGACGAGAAGATGAATGGGAATTTGGAAACCTCGCACCCAAGGAGGTAAAGGAAGATGACACCGAGTCTGCCGGTACCAACACAACAATGGCCCCCCCGCCAGTAGACGACAATGGAGGGAAGGCACAATTGCATAGCGAGTGTATACCTGTGAGGGAGATGGATAACACAGAGGTCATTCCACCCGCTGAATTACCGGCTCTTGAGCCGGTGGGACAGGAAATGTTGAGTCCAAGAGGGGAGGCGGGAAGTGACAAGGAGTGGCCACTGCCTATTTCGCCATTGCCTGCCTTATTTGCGATGACTGAGATTAGAGACGAAAGAATGGGGGTGGGCGAGGAGCCGAGACACAAGACCTTCTACAATCCTTGAAAAGAAGCAACGGAAGGAGAAACCTATGAATAGGGGATGGTTCATTGACCGACTGCGTCCGCAATTCCGAAGAATTGCGCGAAATGCCACCACCAGAAGGAGTCCATTCTGCATCGGCGGGACTTATAATTTGCAAATCGTCGAACGAGGTTTTAGTGACATACAGAACACCTCGAGTCGTCAGTCCGAAAATCATACGCGAGGGATACCTCGAGGCCGTTGAGTTTGAGAGCCATATTATGGGCTGATTGCAGCATACCTCGCCAAAAGCCCTCAAGAAAATCGTTGTTACGGAAACTTGGAGTGACAAGGATGAAGATTTCCAGACAATGGGAAATGGGAACGGATTCGCACTTGATCGAGGATCAAGGTAATATATATGGGGGTCATATCTTGTACGGACAAACAGCGGATGATGTCGACAAGTGGGCGAGGAAGGGATTTGTAATTAAATAATGGACGTCTTGTATTGAAAATATGGGAGGAAACCTTGTCGAATGGTTGGCGCCAATCTAATAATATATGGAAAAGAAGAAAAACAATATATAATCTGTAACCACTTACACCATTCCAAGTTTCTATATTCGCATACAGTAGAATGATAGATACTGTGTATCAACCTGCCCTCCCTTTTTTCCGAAGTCTGGCGATCGGGTTTAGGATAGTAGCCAGCGAAAGTTGCTCTCTGGTGAGGGTTGAACCGAGACCAGCCGAGACCAGGGTTGCTCTTTCCCTCCTTCTATCAACGAATCGGTCTTGACTCACTGGCTAGTGACACATCATGGGATCGAACTTAAAGTTGCTCTTCTTCTTTGGATGTTTGGTCTAGACCCACGACTCGACGCAAGGGAAGGTGCGACCCAAGTAGCCCATGTCCAACCTGACATCCACCTCTCCTCAGACTCGGGTTCTCTTTTGTATACACGATGGAGGATAGAAGAAATTCTCAGGGTATCTTTCATGAATCTGTTCGATGCTCTGTTAGTATAATGTAATCCGAGAAGTCGTAGAAAGAACGAGAGGGAACAGGTTATGACCAAGAAAAGCTTACACTTACGAGAATCTGAAGCCCGTAGCTCTCGTTATCGTCTCAGAAGGGGGGAATTCCTTCTTAATCCCCCGTTTACTTCCGCACCTTCAAGTAAGCTTCTCCATCTAATTCTTGCCATATCGGCTTCGCGCCATTCCCTCTTCACGACCAACATTTTCTTTACCACACACCATCCATATTCCCATCACCAAACCCAAACTATCTCTCATCTACAAACTCATTTTCTTCCCGCTCCATCATGCACTCATACCCCCATCACCCTCTGGGAATCCGCAAAGGGATCCGGTTTCATGGCGATATTCACGAGAGAACAGACGCCGATGATGAAGAAGAAGAGGAAGATGCAGCCGATGACTATTGGTGTTACGTCCATTTTTTTAGGTTGTTGAGGAGATTTGTGGTATGGTACGAGTAGAAGGGTGGTTGGAAAACCTGGAAATTTGGTGGTGGTTCTGGGAAGTGGAATTTCGAGGTCTCAGGTGTGTGAGTTCAGGATACAAAAGTATCCAGGTCCCAGGAAAGAAAGATTGTTCAATAGAGGATTTCCAAAAGGACATAAACAAAGACGTCCTCGAGAGCTAGTAGCGTAGAAACAATAGATCAAGTAAAGTACTTGTAAGCTTACACATCCACTCATTCACAGCCCATCTCTCAAAGACAATTCTCGAGAAAAAGCAGAGCAGGGCAACAATTCAGAAACACAGACCGCGAGAGAGACGAAGCCACCCGAAACGATCCAAGCTCAAGGCATCGAGCCAGACCCCTTATTTTGTAACCTTTCGCCTCCATCACGGCCCTCATCTGATCTTTCGTAACCGAGCTTGGACGGCGCGCTGGGGAATGCTCGTTGTGTGTGCTTCATGCTATGTGCCATAGTAAGTACCGTTATCGGAGGAATGGAAGAGTATTGTAGGAGTACTGTGGTAGCATGATTTTTAAGTACGATTAGGCTTTGGCTTGAGTCGGATGTTTTTATTAGAGAAGGGGATGGAGAAAGGGGCATTTCGTAGTAGGGAGATCGAAATAGGTAGACGTGGAATCCTGTCTATATAGACGAGAAGGAGACAAAACAATGAAGCAGAACGAGAGCGAGCATATTGAGTATTTGAGCCTGAAGAGATGTACCCTTTCAAGGAGTACCGTGGTAAATCGGTTCCAAAGACAATTCTGAGGGGTGAGTACAGTACTGTACTGATAGTGGATAGCACTAGGTGCTCGAATATATAAAAATAAAAGTTTTCTGTGGGATCTGAGTGGCGAGAAGTCCTTCCTCTTATGCGTACTGGTACAGTACTATACAGTCCCCGCGATATTTCCGGAAAGGTGTATTTTCAGATGAAAAGAGGGATTGTTTTGTCAAGACCCTCGGCCTTCAAAGAACCGCTATTTAGTAGAAGTTTCTAGTCAGAAGATTGCGCTGTAAGTGAGTTGAGCTTCTATGTATTTGAGCTGGGTTTCAAAGGGCCACTTCGTTTAACCTTTTTGACGAAGCCGTATAATGGGACTCGACTGTAGATTATTATGATGAGAGTAGCTTCTCATGATCGGACTTCCTGCCCTGGGACCCGTAGAGAGATGTTTTCTACCCAGCAAGTGACTCAAAAATTCTGTAATTCTGCTACTCAACTGCCCCCCTCCCATGTATTATCCTTAGTAGGAATAAACTTCAGGATTCCGAGCCGTTGTGTCAAACGTCGGATTCAGATAGAGTGGCACTAGCGACCTCACCAATTGCATCCATTCTTCCCATCACTCGACTAGTTCATTCGAACTCGCTTCGCAAGTCTCACGTCGCATCACACAATATGTCATCACAAACCAGCAAACTACACTACTGTACAGTACTTCTCGAAGTAGACGGGCACGTGACGGGTCTGAAGCCAGCGGGGGGCCAGGAGCTCAATGGATGTAAAGGACTCCCAACTCATGCTCTCTAAGGCTCCACTACTAATTAAGAAGAAAGCAGTAAGCGAAAAGAAAGAACACATCTCGACCTAATGTGAGAAAATGCAGACGTTGCTCTGCACACCTTCATCTCAATACCAACCCTCCCACAGTAGTTTGACACCCAGTCCCAGACCAACGCCCGCCTATTCAATCACTACAACCCAGCCAGTCACCCAACTGCTACTCATCAAGGACCTCACAACCCTTCAAAGACACCGGAGAGAAATCCCACTCTCCCGAATTAAGAAAAGTGACTCAATTCATCAGCGAAGCCCTCATTACCACAATCCACCCTTCCAACCTCGAAAGTATCCCCAGTGTGGATGACCCGAAAAGCAATCGAGCCATAGAATAGATACTAAACTCAAACCTACCCATCCTCTCACACCATTCTCTCCTATTTCGCACACATTTTCTCACCCCCTTCTCTCTCCCTCCAACTACTCCTCAAACCACCAAGGAACCCAACCACCAAGGCAAGAACCAGATCTTCACCACCCTCTCACAAATCACCAACACCACCAACAACAACAACAACAACAACAACAACAACAACAACACAAAACACAACACCCAACATACCTCAGAGTATTACCAAAAATCGCAAAGACTACTAACAACAACAACCACTCCACAACCCTTGGAAACCCCCGCTGCCATTGCCTAAGCGTGCGTTTATGCTGAGACCGCGTTTACACGTTAGGAGAGGCCAGGTAGACCCCGTTTATTTAATGTAAGTAGTAGTGTACTTATTCTCGATAGCAATTTTCAGCAGCTGCCGGAGAAAAGTTTCTAACAAGAAGTAATAGCAACAAATGTGAAGAGAAGAGGTTGAGAAGACGCACCTTCAAACCCTAGCTTAGTGCCTCAAATCCCAAAGACGAACAGAGGAATGATACATTGCTACAAGTAATGGATGTAACCCCGCATCAACATCATCACCAAGTAAAGAAGACACCGCACCATGATTATAATTTCTCATTGTATTGAATTTAGCTATGCTACGTAACAATCTGAGTGGACTCAATTCCTTCAATTCGTTCCAGTTCGCGCACTTTCTCAACATACATCTTTCCCATGAACGAAGTCTCCATCACACGCCTTTCCCAGCATGCTCGGTAAAACAACTGTTCAGTTCAGAAAAGAGAAATCATCTTGTCAACAAGATAATGTCTCTCAAACTCCACCATCAATTACAAAAGAAATAGAGAGACAAGCATAGATCCTCATGTATCATGCACTATGACCCAAAGCAAACGAGAATGCAAATTTTGGCCATCCATCCATGAAAGTTTCCATTCCATCCGAGGAAAGAAACTGAAACCAAGGTTCAAATGTGCAAATGTCCGCTCTGTAAAAGCCCCGCTGTGTGTGTGATGTTTTGGTATGACAAACAACAAGGTAGGAAAAAAAGGAGAATATTGTACAGTAAATTGTGTGTTGTATCGTAATTCATCATGTTTTCTCGTCCGGGAAAAAAACAAAACGAAGTAGTCAAACGAGAGCACGAAGTCAATAGCCGTCAAAAAGACGACTATATGACAGGTCACCACCGCCGTACACGCCTACGGTTTGCTTTTGCTCGGCTGATTGTGGTTGTCGGGTTTGCACAGTCAGTTGAGTTGGCTTCTCGGCTTGCTGTCGCTCAGCCAACTTGCGCTTTTCCTCTTCCTTTTCAGCCTTTTTGATTTTCTCTTCCTGAATCTCTCGAAGCTCTCGATCAAGCAAGACGGCGTTCTCCTGTCGAAGAGTTGCTTCCTCAATATCAGCCAAGAAGGTCAAATCTTTTGACATGACTTCGACTCCCTCGGCGGCGTGTCGACGTTGCTTGGACTTGCCAAAGAAGCACTCGAATCTGAATTTGATGATACCCTGCTGGTGTTCGTTGACTGTGATCATGTCACCCTGCCGAAGCTCAGCCCAGTATCTTGATGCGGTCTTGTAATTTTGAGAATCGTAACTTTGGATTCGGGTTTCATTGACCAAAATGCCCATGGTTGCCTTGGTGGAAATATAGAACGCCATGTCTTGATTTTCATCCTTCCAGAGCTCAACATCCTTGGTGTTTTTACCGTAGAATTTTGGCTTGAAGAGAATAATCTTGAAGGCATAACGCGGAATACGAACATCCTTGCCATTTGAATATTTGAGGGTAGTGTGAGGACCTCTACCCCAGCTCGTGACGCCATCGGTGATGTTGATGTTGACTGTGGGCAATGAGCTATCAGGAGTTCCAAATAATTTCGCTAGAATGCGCTTTGGGGGTTGGAAGTCATTGCCAACGACTGGATGTGCCGGTGATTCTGAGGGAGCTGGAATATAGCTATGTGCGATGCTCGAAGCATTGGCTGTCTCTGACAAATCCTCATTTTTTGTTCCGACAAATCCTGCACCTAAAACTCGCTCATCGCGTCTCAGCATGAATCGTCTACCCTCGTCCGCAGTCGTAGGCTCCGAATGGGCTCGCGTTGGCTCAACAGAAGAGCTACGGCTACGGCTTCTGCGGAAGCTATCCATGGTGGTCTCGAATGTCTTCTGGCCAGGCGCAAATAGCTCACCCTTCGACATTGCGTATTTGCTGAGTGCGTGGTATTTTGTCGTATCCATACGAGGGTAATTGTCATGGTGGGTGGAAGGGTCGGCAGGATCCCAAAAAATGCTTGGAGGGACGTCGATGACTATCTCACGCGCAGACTTATGCTTCTTGCTTGGTCTTTCCATGTCCGCTGGGAGCCAATCGCTGTCCGGATCGTCATCGTCATCTTCTTCGCGAGGGCGACGCAAGCTGACACCGTTCGTGCCATCTGCGGTTGGGGTATCTGGCATAGGAGAGGCAGCAGATGCTGGTGATTGCATGTTCAGAGCGCCGACCATGGTTTCTGTTCCCATCAAACTGGAAGATCGTTCTGCGCGATGTCCTCGATCTGGTGGCTGCAGGTGGTTTGTCGAGGCGTCGTCGGGATGCATTCGAGGAAGGCGCAAGGGCACCATCGTGTTAGGCAAGGCAGGGTCGAGTGCTTGGTCGGGGTTGCCAAAGCTTTTCGCGAACGATGCTGGTTCAAAACTTGCGTCTTCTTGTGGGAGATATGACGCGTCAAAGTCGTGCTCACTCATGGGCAAATTCAATTGGTCTGAAGGGATGGCTCCTGAGCTGCCAACGTCCGACATATTCACTTCGCCAAACAAGCGACCATTGGTGCCTTGGTTACCTTGGTTATCAGAAGTAGGCAGTTCCTCTCTTTCAAACCCATAGCTATCTTCAAGAGCAAGATCACCATTACTTTCTTCATTGAAGCTGCTGAGGATCTCTCGTGGTGGCTGTGGTACTTGAATATCGGTGACTTCACTCGTATTGGCATCCAAGTCGAACTCCTCACTATCGGGAACTTCTCGAGGGTGGATGCTTAGCTGGGACAGTTGTTGAGATGCTTCTGCATCTGGCGGCAGATCAGCAAAACTTTCTTCCTGTGTCATTGGCACCTCGTCTACCACGCCTGTGATCCAAGAACACTGTTGCAACTCTGCAATAGTTGCTCGATGTTCTGGTCGAACGCGCAACATGGATTTGATAGCAGCCAGTCCACTGTCGCTGATTTCGGCTTTTTGCAGTGGCCGGATGTCGAGAGGTGTTGACATGATTGCGCCCAACAAGGTTATGTACTGGACCTTGCCTTCGGCCGGGTATGGGTGGCTTTGAGCAATGGCAAACCAAAGCACGCCTGCCAGCGACCAAATGTCGACGGCGTTACCATAGCGTTGCCTGTTAGCTGGTCTCCTAGATACTCCTCGAAGAGTACGCATCCCGTTCTCGTCGTACTCGGCGAACTCAGCATACACTTCAGGAGCACAATAGAGCAATGTTCCACAGAAGGTGTTCATGAATGTCTCCTCGGTCTCGACTATCTTTGACAAGCCAAAATCTGTCAGCTTGACCACGAGAGGGTCGAGCTGAGAGAGCAGGATGTTGTCTGGCTTGACATCTCGATGGGTGATACCATTTTTGTGGAGGTAGTCAAGAGCGCCCAAAAGTTGGATTGCGATGTCCTTGACGTCAGGTTCGGGCAAAGCTCCGTTCTTGTTGATGAGACCTGCCAGATCACCATGAGGAATATACTCCATGATAATGTACAAGTGTTCATGATAATCAACATACTCAAGGAATTGAACCACGTTTGACTAGTACATGTTAGTAGAGCTAGTGGCTCGGGAGGTGTGAGACTTACGTGTGTAATCTTTGACATAATCTTCATTTCCATGTCCACTTTGTGATCTAAGATTCCATTCTTCATGAATTTTCTCTTTTCCAACTCCTTGGCAGCGAAGGGTTCGCCGTCATATCGAGCGGTGATCTTGTAGACGGTCGCAAACGCTCCTTTGCCAATGACACCAACTTTGTTATATTTTCTGCCACCTTTCCATTCGAGGGGGCGTTTCATCAAGACCCCAGACGTAGAGGCAGCTGATGTAGCGGCTCCTGCTTGTGGGAACAAATTGACCTTTCACTTGTTAGTGCACGAGCGTTTGAGGGTTCAGGATATCTTACAGGTCCTTTTCTCTCAGCGGCACGGATAGCTTCTGCTCGACTGGCCTCGAGGGCGGTGATCTTTGCAAGATGCTTTGCCAAGTTCTCGTCATACGCCATCATGGCCTCATCGTTCCGATTCGGAACCCATACCATAAAGGTGATGTTCGGTTCACCATTTTCCATGATGAAACTAATAGTCTGACCTGCCTCAAGTATTTGTTTGTACATTTTGTTGTTCTCCTTCTCCTTGCAACGAAGAAGATATCTGTCGACAAGTGTTCCGTTGGTCGATGTATCCTCGATCATTAGCGAGCCAAACTCGTTGATGTAGATGCGAAAATGGACATTGCTGATTCGTCTGGCTGGACCTTTGCCTTTGGCGAAGACGAAATCACATCTGGCAAGCTTCCGACCGAATTGGAAACCTTGGAGTGGTTCTTTTGGTTCGTGAGAAAAGCGCAGGACGAGAGAGCAGGCAACCAAGCCTCTGTTCTGAGCTTGAGAAGCTTCTTCCACCGACTCGCCCTTCTGTCTCATATGAGTCACATTATCATTCTTCATTGTCAGTTCAGGGGTTTGGCGATGGATCTCGTCTACGCCTTCGTAGGCTGGCAGGGTGATGGGATTGAGGCAACAGATGATGTCGGCGGCATCCTCGTTGCTCAGACCCGAGTTGCCTTGATCATAGCGGCGATCATCGTCGTAGATTTGGGTGGCTACATAGTAAGGATCAGATTCTGCTTGTTGCTGCTGCCATTGCTTGTAGGATGCAGAGAAAGAAGTGCGACGTGCGCGGGGAGGGGGAGAAGGACAAGGTGGAGAGGCATTGGGAAGGGCAATGGGAAGAAGAACCGTACCTGGCTGGGTCGCCTCTTCCTCCTGAGTATCCGCCATGATGAGAGGCACGCTAGAGGTATGAAGAGCGAGTTCGCAGCAAGGTGTTGGTGTTGTTGACCTGCTCGAGGTGGGATGGGACGAGGTCGATGTCGAGGTCGAGGACTTGAAGCTCACGAAGATTAATTTACCCCGCGCCTCAAGGCAATTGCGGGCGGTGAATTAATTAGGCAACGGTTGCCTAGGGCAGCCAGAGCCAGCTGACGTCGTTTGCTGTCCGAATGAGGTAGTGATGAGGGGATTCCGAAATTGGGTGCAAAAGTCCAGAAACAGCCCAAGAACCTACCTTGACCACCCACACAAGCTCTGAGATGCATATGTTTCTATATCCACAGGAAAAGACCGTCTCTAGAGGCGTCTGCAGATCTCTTCTGTCCAAATCTATGGTGGTATCAGCGTGGCTCGGCGTGTGGTGGTGGTTGGGCTGGTTTTTCTACTTTGGTTCTCAGTCAGTGGTCCTCACAGCAACCAGCCTTCACCAGGAACATGAATATGAACATGAGGATGCAGCGTGCAGCATTTGTTGGGCTGGTATACATTGCCTTTGTAAGGGCACCACTTGCCCTAAAAGGGCCCACCCTCGCAGATAATTAGGAGGAGGCAATGCGCGTGTGCAGGTGGTGTGGTGTTGGTAGTGCTGCTGTCGATGGATGGTGATGGTGATGTTTGTTCCGGCGCGTGAAGGAGTTCAGATGAAATGCCATGGCATGCTTGTGCTCACTCCACGCTTCTCTCACCAGCACCCGCCTGATTGTTTCACTGTGGAGAATCAGCCTATCCTGGTTGGGCTAGCGCTGAAGCTGCTCAGGGTTCTTGCATACGCATCCTCAACCCCACCATCCATCCCTCCGCTCACCAACCTTAAATCCTACATCTCCAACGTCCCCTCCTCAGAACTCATCCTTGGTTTGGATGTCAAGAAAAAGAGACAATACCCTATGTAGGCTCACTTTTTGAAGTGTACTTTTCTAGTGATATATGCCACAGAGATGGGCCATGATATCACTACGAACACTCTCTAGTTTCAACTTTAGGTCAGCGGATAGGCATGAACGTCTTGTGACCTACCTACCTACCACAAGACTCAATCTTTGCCGCGTTAACAGCAACAATAAATCTGGCTTTTGGAGAATATATATGGAAACAATCTTTGCTCAGACCCGTAATCATCAGGAAATGTAAGAAGAGGCGAAGAAGTTTGGTGGTAGGGAGAGTAGGTAGTCACTCTTTGCGCTTACATACCTTACTCGGTACAAAGCAAGAACACTACCTGGGTAAGAACACCAAGGAAGCCGAAAACCTGGAATACAAGAAGATGTCTGAAACAAAAAGAAAGAAAAGAAAAAACAGCATAGAAATACGGATTTGAAGCTTCAGAATACGCAAGAAAACAAGACGACAAAAGAACAACCCATAGCGCTCCAACAAGACAATACTTGGAGTAAGTTAGTCCTGTCAATTACGAGGACATCTCCTCAAACGACTAACCCATCCATCTCTCTTCCCACAATGTAGCGAGCGGCCTGTTATGGTTACATACCTAGGGACGACTCTACTACTCAGAGCATACAGTTACCAGCAATCTGAAGTACCCAAGTAGGTAGGTACCGATGCGTGAAAGAGTCGTTCTTTCCAAATACAATTCAGACCTTCCAACCAGTCCCACTTTCCACCCTTTCACACTTCCTCCAGAGCTCTTTCCCTTTCCAATTCCTGCATGTCAAGGTCACTAATAAGGAATCCTGTCTCAAAAAACGACCCCTCTTACCAAGCGGTAGCATTCGGATTTCAAATTCATTCCATGAGCCTCCGCTAACGCAAAATGCAGGACTCGAGTAGGTACTCAATCCTTTGTGAGAACGCCTGTTTATGCGCTATTTCACGACAAACAAATACTAAAAAATTACCAAAAGATGGGGATCCTTTCTACATGGATGGAACTCCCATCCAATGTGCAAGTAGCGAATCGGATTGCAAGTACTAATTCCACTCACCAAATCCTCACAACCGCAGACCTGATACCAAACCACACGCTGAAGAAACGGATGTTTTTGGCGAATCCGCGACCAAATGAGTACGAAAGTAGTGCCTCTTCTCCAGTATTATTGTCTGGTTTCTTCTTTTGTTGCTATTTGGTATCTTCTGTGTACGAGTCACGATTCTCAACAAGAAGTTGGTTCTTCACGCATACGTACGCATTGAACAATAGAACAAAGCCCTGTTCCCATCAAAGAAATCCGATTCAAATCCAGAACAACACCCCAATCTCACAAGAACAAAAATTCAAATACCAGTATTCTACCAAAACAAGAGTCGGCTCAATCTACAAATACCCTCTCAATAATCAACATGAAAATACTCTCCACACCATCTCTACTTACTACAAATGGCACCATCACGCTCCAACACCAACACCACACGATACGACGAGGACGGTAAACCTCTTCCTACCCGGAATGAGTTCTACCGCCGCCTGACCGGCTCTTCTCTCTCCACGGATCAAATCCAGAAGTCCGTGGACCACCAGATGAACGCTGGAGGATTCCAGGATCCCCTTCCCGAGGGTGACTATCCTTTCTCATCCTCTGCAGCACCAGCTCCCCCTCCCGTCCGTAAGGCGACTAACCCAGTCCCAGTTCGGAAGGCGAGTGGTGCGAAGCCTGCTCCAGCATTCCCAAATATTCCTCCAGCTCCTAAGCCCGCCCCTGTTCCAGAGGAGAAGGCCGCGGTCCCTACGCCCAAGGCGCAAATGGACCACTACGCGAAGCAATTCACTGGCCTCCCTCGAGGTCGGTTTACTGCTTGTGTAGCGGCTGAGGCGGCGCGAATTCGCAAAGCTGGGGGATGGGAAGCTGTTAAGGATGATGAGGCGTTCTTGGGTGCCGCGAAAAGGGTTCTCCCTTGGATGGAAGACGAGGATGAAGAGTAAGTCAGTCGATAAGGTCAGTTGTTCTACTATTTCATGTAATATCTAGAAAACCCAAAAAACAAAAGAAGATCCTGTTTTTGCCTTTCATAAGTACTAGTACTAGTATTGTTTTATCTCCTTACTAAAAATACCTTTCTGAATAACACCTGTTATTTAGATAAAATAAATCAAAAAAAAAATAGAAAAGAAGCAAAGATACAAAAAATGTATATAGGACTAGTTTCTATCCTCGACCACTCAAGCAAGCTACTAGCCAACTTCCGTAGAGGATCACAGTGCTTTCGACAAGAAAGTACCGCCGTTTTCTATGGGAAGTTACTAGCTAGCTAACACACAAACTGCCCTCGGATATCCATGGATTCGAACTCGAGTCCTTCCCCCCTTCCCCCTATCATTCCAATAAAACACCCTAACCCCCAAACGTAAATTTCCGAAATTGATAGCTGTGGTGTTTAACGTGACAAGTTAACTATTTGATCCCACCGTGTGCATAGGCCTCCATGTAAAAATCTAGAAAGGTTTGGCGGTTAGATTCGGCCAAAGTGAGGTGGACGAGACTTGACGATTACCTCCAGGATTCTGTCTTTTAGAAGTCCCTAAGCTCTCTAAATCGAACCTGACGGGCAATCCTACCACAATACATTTCAAGTCGAATCTTCTCACTTCACTTGGAGTACATTTAATCACCCACGAAAAAGAGATAAAAAAAGAACAAGAAGACAGGAAGGCAACAGACAGATTCAGAATGACTTTTGAACAAGTATTGGATTTTTTATATCGATTTTTCCATTTCTAAACATATCAAGCATAACATCATTAACCTTCATTCCCTCCCTCCCAATCGCAATCTACCAAGCCCCCTTCTTAGGAGCAAATGGTAAGTTAGGCTTCGTGATCTTCCTCACCACCGCTTCCTTAAACTTTCTCCAGTTGTTTCCATAAATAGGCGATCGTGCAAGGATGCCTCTCTTCTTCGGCTCAGTGGCTGGCTTGAAAGCCGGCAAGGTAAAAGAAGAGAGTTGCACACTCTGAGAGCGTATAGCTGTCTGTGGCACACCGGCACCTCCTAGCTTGGAGGGAAGGATAGGTAGTGGGGTCTCTGCCTCTACTTCTCGCTTAGCAGCGCCACCCATCGTCTTTGGCTTGACCCGACCAGACCGAGAACCAGGGACCGTCATGGGTACACCCGGGACGGGCTTTGCTACTGGCATTTTGACTTGGTGAGAAAATGGGCCTTCTTTCTCCTTTGGCAGACGGAGTTTCCCTAGTTGCTTGTGTCGAGGTGTTGGGAGCTTGAATTGTGTGGGCCCTGCTTCAGCCTCTCTCTTCGCAACGCCACCCTTCTTTTCAGATGCAAAACGCGACTGAGTGTTACCAGGAAAGGGTAGCCGGGGGACGCGGGCGGGCTTTGGAGCGGGAATTTCAGCACGCTGAGGACGTGGACCTGGGGTACCCTTCATGAAACGGGTGATGTAGTCGAGTTTGTTCTTCTCTAATGGGATCTTGAACTGCCCTGTTGTTGAAGCCTCTCTCTTAAGTACATCTAGTAACCCACCAGGCGCAGAGTTCTTCTGAGGAGCCAGAGGCGGCGCCTTGGAAGAGATGTGGGGAGGCGATCCAGGCCGAGCGTTAGGAGCAGGTTTCGAAGCAGCGTTGCGTAAATTTGGTTCTGGGGTCATAAAACGGGTGAGGTACTCGAGTTTTCTATTCGCGGATGGGATCCTTAACTGCCCTGTTTTTGAAGCCTCTCTCTTAAATAAACCGCCAGGCGCAGAGTTCTTCTGAGGAGCCAGAGGCGGCGCCTTGGAAGAGATGTGAGGAGGCGATCCAGGCCGCGCAATGGGAGGAGGCATTGAAGCACCCTTGCGTAGACCTGGATGTCCAACTTTAGGTAAGGTGGGACCTCCGAACATCTTGGACCCGATCTTGTTAGGCCGGATCATTGGATCGCGGGCTTCGAGTTCGCCATCGGCTTCTCGACCGAGGAGTTTCTTGAGTTTTCTGATCGCACCCATCTTCCCGGGCACTGGGGGCGCAGCGGCGACTACTGCTGGTGGGGGTTTGAGGGCTCCTGGTTGTGGGATTTTGAAGGGGTGGTGTCTGTAGTTGCGATCGACTGGTGGCTTGTCCCAGGCTCTTCGGTTGATTTCCCCAGGCATTCGCGCTTCAAGTTCTGCCTCTGCATTTCTGGTAGAAGGTTAGTTGGCTGAAGAGGTAATAGGCCGAGAAGAGATACTCACTGAACTGGAAGGGCAGTGGTAGACAGAACCGAAGTTAGGAGGAGGAGAGCAGTTGGAAGATTAATGAGATGCATCTTGACGTTTAGAAATATGAAATGGCTAGTAGGGCCTGAAAAGAACGTGGGCTGAAATTAGTAGAACGAATGTATGCAAAAAAGAAGGACGAGCCGAGAAGAGAAGAATGAAAATTGCAGAATCGCAAGAAAGAAAGCCAAAAGAGGGTGGAGGAGAAAGTTGCGATCGCGGGTGTTCTTCAGATTATATAGAAGCCAGGGAAATCCATCTTTTCAACGGTCATGTTTGATCCCACAATAGTCATGTTAGATCATCCGGGAATCGAAGCTTGGTTTTCTCGGCTCTTGTCCGAAGACTCGGTTGTTTTCCATTTGGATTCCAATCGCGGGGCAATCGTCTTTCCATTGGCTGTACCAAAATAGATACCAAATTTTAGTGGGCGTTCGGCATTCTCGTCTGCCTTGAGGGCATGTTCTGGGCCATTGATCGTTGTCAGAGGCTCGCAGCCTTACATGTGGTGTTCTTATTCTCAGTCCAAATATACTTTTCCACGCTCGCCACGCTACACCCTAGTCTGCATCTTTGCTGCAAAGATCCACAAAAGCCTGCTTCTAGGAAATTACCTTGGGTACTGTGCACTTGGCGGCTTGGCATACGCCGACGCCCACAGCCAAAAATAACGTTGTGTCATTGTGAAGTATCTCACCAAAAGCACCAAAGGCGTCTATAAATTACTTCTTCCCGGGCGAAAAACAAACGTAAGTTTTCTAGCGCGGCTAAGACGAGCAACAGTATGAAAACTCCGAAAACGTTACATTTAATCCGCCTTGACGAAGTTACTATGATGGCCGAAACTTTGCATAACTCAACATTAAATCTCGTTAAATTCATGAAGGGTAAGGAAAAGTGGACCTACAGCAGCCTGAAAGAACTCCGTTTGCACTTGAGACGTCAACTGAGGCGATCTTGGCTATTCCTCGAAGAACACCCGAATAAAATCCGTACACCGAGTACCAGATATGGTCGAAACGCAAAGCAAGTCGAGTCTTTTGATGTTATTGTATCGTCATCTCAAATCGTTCGCTAATGGTTCGGTACATATTCTCTCATGGCAGAACTTCGAAAGAAAACATCACAGTTCATCAAGTTGTCTGTTCAAAGTATGATTCCCCATCACTGACGGCTTATGTCCTATTTTCTGGGAGGAATGTCTTTGCTGGAATTGGTTTCCCTAGGTGAAAGTTATAGCTTCAAGATTTCATCCACGGCAGCTAAGAGTCGCTCATGAACTCCCTCCCTAGATGCAATCATACCCCAATTGCCTGCAAGATTCCTTCCGAGGCCAAAGTCGATATTCTTCCCATTCACATCCGTTACCTTCCCACCAACCTCTGCTAATATCAGCTGGCCTCCCGCGTGGTCCCAAACAAAAGAAGTTTTGATCTTTTGTGGCGGGATACGGACTTGAATAATGCTGCTTCCTAGAATAAGGGCAATATATCTCATTTGAGATGACCATAACTCAGCACCAGGATGGTTGGCACCTATCTTTTCTGCAACTCGATGAACACTCTCATGAGAAGTCGATTTGCTCATCGAGGAATCAACAAACTCCAAAGTAGCAAGACCCGCGCCGGCTTTTGGCTCCTTCTCGAGCTTTTGTGCTGGTTGCAAGCCACTCTCACCCATTGGTCTTCGGAAAGCACCTTCGCCTTTCACAGCAGAAAGCATACATCCCCATCCACTCTCATCGAGATCCTCCTCCTCAACTCTGCTGCTTTCGAACTTTAGATTTGGACATCCAATAACTCCCAGCACCTCTTTCCCATTCTCCACCAAGGCAAGACAAACAGCATACTGCTGACCCTTTAAGAAAGTTGCCGTTCCATCAACCGGATCCAACATCCACACCCTGCCCTGTCCTCCCACTCCCCAACCACCCAAATCAATCACCTTCATCATCTCCTCCACATCCTGAGGACGCTTCAATAAAGCCTCACTCTCCTCATCATTTAATTTTGTACTCTTCACCAGTTCCCATACTTTCCCACAGAGTTCGGTATCTTGTCGAAGAACAGAAGAATCTTCCTCGCCAATGAAACTATCCTCTGGAAATGCGTGGTGGATAGCGCTGATAATGAGAGCTTGTGCCGCGAAATCGGCGATGGTCACGGGTGTGGAGTCGGCCTTGGAGATTTCATTGTTGGTGGTTTTGATTGTGGCTAAGACTTTTTTGGTGGCGAGGGAGGCGCGTTGGATGGTTAGAGAGGCGATAAGCAGTTCGTGGGAGAGGGGGTTCGGTGTAGCCATTTTTGGGGTGGCTTCCATTGGAGTGAACTTGTTAGGTTGTGAGGGCTTTTTGTGTCATGCATTTGGCGGGGAAGCTCCGTACCTTGTAGATAGGCTTGTCCACGTGGCGACTCTGCGCGTTGCAGTAGGTTTGCTGGACTATTGCGCTTGCCCGGGAATAGGAAATTGAAGCCTGTGAATTAGAGCAACGTTTTAGTCCGTTTGCAATTGACTTTGGATCTATAACCGAAATGCAGGAACGATCACCACGAAAGAAGAACCTTATGCCAAGATGGGTTGCCAAGATCCGCAGGACTTAGAACAGTATACTGAGCTTTGCAACACCATGAAACACATTTCAAGGCCCGGAAGAAACATGCATGTCAATATTCATTTGGATACAATCAAGAAGGCGGTTTTGGCGCTTCACTAGAAATTTCGATCGGATTTAAGATATCGGATTTAATTTGCTGAAGAATCGCCGATTTCGGCAACTGATTCGCTTGATGAATTTCATCAGAAAATAAAGTGGAAATGAGGGGATGAGAAGGATCACATTAGCAATGACAATTTTTGACCATCCAGCTTCCAAAATTTGCACCCAGAGGCGTAGGGTGCTCGAGTTAACCCAATCGTGCAATACATAGATTTCGTTGATTTTAAACATAAAACTGATCAAGGTTCAATCTGCAAATAATTTCGACTGCAAATAATTTCGACGCATCCAAGATACCCACCAGATTGAAATAGTATTCAGGTATCGAATTCTCCTCCTCGTCCCTCACATTCTCAAGGAAATACCAACAACCCATCAACCATTTAAGAACAATCATCCAGCATTGTGTCTGGCAGCTGTCTCTCCAATGATTTGTACCGAATTAGGACAATCGTATTCATCCATCATAACCTCAACCAACTATACAACACGACAGATTAGCATATTTTCAATTCCGTGCCATCTTATACCACCACCTTCTTCAGATAGAAGCCGTACCTGTGGACATGTAGCCTCGTTAAACTCTTTATCCTTCATGAGTTCATCGAGTTCCTTCGCAGTACTAACATGATAAGACCTCGACTCGATATCAGGCGCGAGAACTTTGAGGAGTGCGGTATAGTTCCAAGAATAGATTTTGTTATAGGGGGCATGAAGACCATGGATCAGACGTTCCACTGTGTATCTATCGATGTTGTTTAACTCAAGTGTCGTCAAACAAAAGTCCATATATGGGAAGCTCACCCTCCGTTATTGATCACAAAACTTAATATAAATCAGTCTTTCTTCCCCTGCTGCGAAGGAACGGAAAATAACTCACATGACAGGGATCAAGCCTTCCCTTTGCAACACTGAAAGAGCCTGAACTGTGAGCTGCAAACTGCCATCTCCTTCCACCAAAACCATCCTCTTGTACTTTTCCCCCTGTCCATTCAATTCTTTTCCAGCAATAGAAGCACCCACAGCAGCTCCAGGAGCAAACCCAATGCTCCCAAAAATAGCCTGCGTGAACATTTTGATACCACTTGGAAACCGGGCTTCCATCATCCCTGCCTGAGAACATCCTGTTTCTGTTATGAGAATATCAGATGATCGAAGAAAGCTTGAGAATCTCTGCATGGTATTGTTAGCTCGTATAGGAAACCATGAATATGGAATTTTGTCGGAGGAGTGAACATACCTGCCATAACCACTTATGCGTAATCTCTTCCGCCTCTGATTCTTTGTATTCTGGGTACGCAATACAAGACAAGTTACTCTCATACTTTGCAGTGAGATTTCGATCTTTGATTTGTTTGATCAATTCCATGAAGATGGCTTTGATGTTCGCCGAGTGTTTTTCATGCCCGATCTTCAGTTGGTCATATCTTAGTATGCAATGCTACCGTAAAAGGAAGGATTCGAAGCCAATGGACTAGAAAGGCAATAAATGGAACGGTACCTTAACTTCGAAGCGTTGAAAATCAATGATATTTTCCGGTGCTACATTCTCCGAGAAGCCACCCCTAAAATTGTTAAGCGAGACCCGTGGTTTGACCACCGGAACCATAGGACAAGTGACTTACGTGTTGAAGTCACTCTATCAAAAATATCTTATCAGCTTCTATTTCTTCTGCGATGAATAATTTAGAATGAAAAGAACAAACTCACAGGGAAGTTCCCCACCCAAAGCACACAATCTGATCCCTCCACTGTTTTGATCGTGTCGGGTAGACTGCCTTTTCCGCCATAGACACCACAGAATAGTGGACTCTGCTCATCAACCGAGCCTTTACCCATGAAAGTCGTGAACATGGGACAAAGTAGCATATCACCAAGTTCTTGAATGAGAGGTTCGATATTGTTCCTCGTTGCTCCTGTGGTCATATTTCATTAGCCCACGTTCCTGTGGCAGCAAAAATTAAGGAATTGATGAGGAAAGTGTCAAAGAGAAATACCGCCATCCGATATGATTATTGGTGCTCGACTGTTTTGGATTTTGTCAGTAATCGTGAAAGCGAGCTCCTTGCAATCATTAAGATCGTTGTCCTCTTTCATGTTCAGACTTTGAGGAAGAGGAACGTTGAGCTGTGCAGTACTGATTTTGGTCGTTTGTAAGTCGACTGGAAAGCCAAGACTAGAAAGTTGGTTAGTGTTGAGAAGCCACTACGGGTTGATTGAGAAGACTTACTAAGCTGGTCTGTTATGGTGGATCATTGCTGCCAAATAAGTTAGAACACTTGGATTGGAGGCCCATATCTCGGGAGAGTACCCTTGATTATCTTGTCGATCTCATCGGGAGCTTCTTCGGCATTTTTGAGTATTGTCGCTGCACAGGTGACTTCGGCTGTGTATTGAGTAATGCTGTTAGCCTAGTTCTTTCTGAAAGGCTCGTTCAAACAAAATGGAATAAGTCCATCACTAGGCGAATGAATCGATACATCAAAGCTAGACTTACCAGACATTTTCAAATAATGGCTCAAAGCCGCCTCAAAATCAGCAACATCATTCATAAAGCCATACCCCATAACTCCTAATCTAGGTTATACTTACTCGTACTTCAGATCGCCCAGAGTATGATGTAAAATCTTCCCCTTCGTTTGAGCTCTCACACCGGGATAACCCACAATATGCAGAACTGCAACACTCTCGCAATAACTTCCCGCAGTACCGCATATAGCAGACGTCTCACCGGGCCCGAAGGTTGTGACCAAGGCACCAAAACCTTTCATACGAGCATAGCCATCGGCGGAATAGGCAGCTATCAGTTCGTTGGGTGATCCCGACCATTGTTGCGGCGGTATTTGGTCGAGCAGCGGGAGCTCAAAGTCTTGAAAAGGATTAGTTTAAGGTATGGGCAAGGTGCAAGTGGGAAAAACAAACCTCCAGGAACGCCGAAGATGGTCGTTATTCCTAACTGCTGAAGGCGGCGAATGAGGTACTCGCCTAGGAGCATTTCTTCTTTGGTGGAGTTGGACATACTGGGATAGAACTCCTTCTAATAATTTTCTGGTGGATAGAACTGTGGAAGATATCAGAAGTTGTGAGGTAAAGAGAAGGATCAGGGTATAAATAATGAACAAGACGATCCACGAGAGAGGGGTTGCACAATGCATCGTAATCATCCAGCAGTAGTTGTGTAACTCGAGATATACAAACTTTATATATAAAACAGCTTAGTGGCCCAATTATCTTATCTTGGAAAGTGCATCTATATGATTCACATGTGTTGCTGGGCTTGCTTTCTTCGCTTAGATGCGCCAAGAAGTACCGATGCGGGGTTGGAGATAAGTCTTGTGATATCTTGAATTAGACATGACGATATTTCCAAAGCCTAAGGACATCTCTCTACGTATCGCATGAATCCCGTTAAAATGGGGAGTCTATAATGGCTATAAGTCAAGTGAGGCAACAAAGCCAATAGCGCTATCAAAAGAAGGGGGCAATACCACATGTCCAAAGAGCATAACTGAATATTTAATCCCTGTGCCTGCTCCAGAGCTTTGGATTTTAGAAATTAATTTGTTTGGTTTGGGTCAGGACCCACAAGAACAACTGTATAGGATCCAAAAGCGTTGGCCCAGCATATAGCAGTAAAAGTGTGGCGGCGGCACATATAAAGGTTTAAAATAGAAATCTAATTGTTATACTCCATTTTTCGAGTATTTGATTATTTACTAACACTAACTATTCCTTCGCCATTTTCGCGAGTGCTTCTTGCGACTCTTTGTAAACTTTCTCAAATATCTCAGCCTGCTTCTTCTTCGCAATATCCGTCTTTCGTACTTTCGCTATCGCGATTTCCATTTTCGCCATTAAGTTTCCGTAAATAACTATTGCGACTTCCGCGTTGCTATCCGCAGTCAACAAATCTTCCCTGGCATGTCGTAACGGGGCATATGGAAAATCCTCCGACAGGCTCTTTGTCTTAGCGAGTGTTTCTTCGTACGTGACCTGTCTTATCGTTGCGATTTTCATATTTTCGGCCTTTTTGTCCAGCATTTCGGAAATTTTAAGCTGTTCTTCTGAGAGGATGACAACGAGTTCACTTCCAAGTGAACAACCCCGAAGGCAGAAACCACCACACAAATTTTTCGAGGAAAACTTTTCTTCGAATTCCATCAATCCCGCTCAACCAAACGATAGCAGCTAGAATTTCAACCACTCCCC